>JAYMTH010000046.1:0-41772 GCA_036897465.1 Pelargonium australe
ATGGAAGGGACAGTAATGACAGATGGGAAGAGCAAAAGTCTTGTGGCATACCATGAAGTTGGTCACGCCATTTGTGGGTGAGTTAAATTATAGCCTGCATTTGCATTTCCTTAGCCATTATAATATAAATCAACTTTATAGTGTATGTTTTTTTAGACCCAAACAAGGGCTTACCTATTGACTATGGAGCTATAGTCACTTGTTTACTCAGATCTTTGATTACTTTTTCCCATCCATGAATTTTACTTAGCTGCACAGTTGATGTAATAGCACTGGTTGTCCCAGCCAAACATTTGTCTATTAATTTTCATTATGAGAGGATGTATCTCTAAACTTCTCTCGAATGTAAGCATCAATTTGATTCAGTTATGATGTTGCTTGTTAAATTAATTATTCTTCTCAATCCCTTCCGTGCAGAACGTTGACACCAGGGCATGATGCTGTTCAGAAGGTCACTCTAGTCCCACGTGGTCAGGCGCGAGGTCTTACTTGGTTCATTCCTGCAGATGACCCGACCTTGATCTCCAAGCAGCAACTCTTTGCAAGAATTGTTGGAGGACTTGGTGGCAGAGCTGCTGAGGAAGTGATCTTTGGTGAGCCCGAGGTGACTACAGGTGCAGCTGGTGATTTGCAACAAATTACCGGTTTAGCCAAACAGGTAATTAAACATTTTCCCGTGCTTTAAGCAACAATTTGAATGTTATCAAGAAAACCTCGTTCTATGCAAATCTTGATTTTGAAATATGGGTTTCGAAGTGAAACTTATTGTCCAAGATGATATGTTGCAGAATCCGGATTGGTTCTTACAATGTCTTCTTTATACCATTTTTTAGTTCTTCTGTAAACTGTTAAATGAGGCTTTGCTTTTCTCTTCATGCAGATGGTAACCACATTCGGCATGTCTGATATTGGTCCATGGTCGCTCATGGATTCGTCATCTCAGAGCGATGTTATCATGAGAATGATGGCAAGAAATTCAATGTCCGAAAAGCTTGCTGAAGACATTGACACCGCTATCAAGAGACTTTCAGACAGTGCATATGAGATTGCGCTGAGCCACATAAAGAACAACCGTGAAGCCATGGACAAGATTGTGGAAATCCTTCTTGAGAAGGAAACAATGACCGGAGATGAGTTCCGGGCAATCCTCTCAGAGTTTACTGAAATTCCGGTTGAGAACCGGGTTCCTGTTTCAACACCGGCCCCAGTCACAGTCTAAATAGAGCACATATTATACTACAATACGCCATAGCCATTGGCACTTTTGAGATTGAATCTGCTACAGTTGGTTAATGTATATGTGTAATATGAATGTATAATCTTTGATTATGTGTAAGTAGAAGAGTACACTAATTTGTGTTCATAAATGGAAAGAAAAATTCACATGCATCTTGTTTTTGGTTCCTTTTGGTGATTGTACTTCACTGTTGAGCATGTCATTTCAAGCTTGGACAACATACTCTAAAAAAAAAATCTAAGTTTGATATTTTAGTGCTCATCACTTTGTGTTCTACATGAGTGGTTTGTTTGACTGAAATTATGACATGTCTCAATCTATAATGTCACAAAATATTAGTAAAACAAACTGTTTAACGTTATCAATAAATCTCAAATTATTTGTGAATATCTTGCACGCAACAAGTTTTGGTTTTGGAGCAATGGAACTATTCGCATAGACACGAGCACACGTATACATTTCCAAAACCACATCCACTCCAATCTATATTACACAGTTACACTACCACTTCCTCTTTCTCTCCCCCACCGTTCTCTGCGCCCAATCGGCTCCGGAGTTCATAGATCTCCACCAGACCCAGACCCAGACCCAGAATCCTCTGTTCCTAAAGGTACTTGCTTTGAGTCTGATACTTCTGTTTCTTGTTCCAAATTTTTTGATACTCTTAATCTGGGTCGGTGTCACAATCAATCCAATTCATCTATACTGCAATGGGTGACTTGAAATTTCATTTTTTGGGTCCAATTTTATCTGGGTTAGTTTGGTTCATAGCTTATATGCCCTAGAATGGTTTCTGCAAGTGTATATTTCACTTACCTTGTGAAAAAGTTATGAGCTTCTTCAATCTGTTCGTGGGTTGGGTTCATTTTGGTTGCTTAGCTTCCACATATATGGTCCATTAGCTTGAGGGTTTTGTGAAGACCCTTGTTATTGGTTATATCATGGAGAAGATGTTATTGTTTGATGCGTGTGTGGCTTAATTTGGATCATTGCTATCTTTTAATGTAATTTTGAGTGAGTGTCAAAATTTTAACCTTTCTGGAATTCATATTCTGTTGGATTATGTAATTTCATCCAAGCTGTATGTTCCCATCTAGGGAGCATAGAATCGAAGTTCATTATCACAAATGATTTGGCCATTTGGGAATAGTTTTTAAGGTTTTGAGTTCTGTCTTCCTCAGTTTGGTGTTTTTTATGTTGCTTATTGGTTTAGGTTAGTTCTTCATTATTGACTTTTAAAGGCATACAGATTTTTATTTGTTGTCCAAGATTTCTAAGTTGTTCAAATTATGCTGGATTAGTATGGGCATTTTCTTCAGTTCTATGTTTTTGTAGGTAATAGATATAGTCCTCTTATTTAAAACTCCCAACAGCATACCTTTCTCATTGTGTGCCCCATATTATAGATGGCTGCATCGTCAGCATGCATTGTCGGCTGTGGTCTATCTGCTCAGATTACGAAATCAAAGTTGACCAATGACTTTTATGGAAGGAACTTCATACCTTCACCATGCTTGCCGTCATTGGGTAAGGCAGTGACAGTGAGAGCTACTTCAACTAAAGCCTCTTTGGATCAGAGGAGACATGAAGGAAGAAGAGGCTTTATGAAGTTTTTGCTTGGAAATGCCGGAGTTGGCGTACCTGCATTATTGGGTGCAGGGAATGCTAATGCTGATGATCAAGGGGTTTCTTCCTCTAGTTTGTCATATTCTAGATTTTTGGAGTATCTAGACAAGGATAGAGTGAAAAAAGTAGACTTGTTTGAGAATGGAACCATTGCTATTGTTGAGGCCGTTTCTCCAGAGTTGGGAAACCGGGTGCAGCGAGTTCGTGTGCAGCTTCCGGGCCTCAGTCAGGAGCTTCTTCAGAAGTTCAGGGAAAAGAACATTGATTTTGCTGCACATAATGCTCAGGAAGACTCAGGCTCTCTGCTATATAATTTAATTGGGAATCTTGCTTTCCCATTGATATTAATTGGGGGTTTATTCCTCTTGTCAAGGCGATCGTCAGGAGGAATGGGTGGTCCTGGTGGACCTGGTTTCCCCCTTCCCTTTGCTCAATCCAAGGCCAAGTTCCAGATGGAGCCAAACACGGGCGTGACATTTGACGACGTTGCTGGAGTTGATGAAGCAAAACAGGATTTTATGGAGGTGGTGGAGTTTTTGAAGAAGCCAGAGAGGTTCACTGCAGTAGGAGCTCGCATCCCCAAAGGTGTTCTTCTTGTTGGACCTCCAGGTACTGGAAAGACGCTGTTGGCGAAGGCAATTGCCGGTGAAGCTGGTGTTCCATTTTTCTCCATCTCAGGTTCCGAATTTGTTGAAATGTTTGTGGGTATTGGTGCATCCCGAGTTCGTGATCTTTTTAAGAAGGCAAAGGAGAATGCTCCTTGCATTGTATTTGTTGATGAAATTGATGCCGTTGGGCGCCAAAGAGGAACTGGTATTGGAGGAGGGAATGATGAAAGGGAACAAACCCTCAACCAGCTCCTAACAGAAATGGACGGTTTTGAAGGAAACACTGGTATTATTGTAATTGCAGCTACGAACAGGGCAGACATTCTTGACTCTGCCTTATTGCGCCCTGGAAGATTTGACAGACAAGTAAGGACAAAACGTTTACAAGAAGTTTATTTCTATTGTTTTTTATTATACTAAATGTGTTATTCTTGATGCATGCAGGTGTCGGTGGATGTCCCTGATGTGCGAGGAAGAACGGAAATCTTGAAGGTTCATGCTAGTAATAAGAAGTTTGATGGAGACGTGTCTCTTGAAGTGGTAGCCATGAGAACACCTGGGTTTAGTGGAGCAGATCTTGCAAACCTCTTAAATGAGGCAGCTATATTGGCTGGTCGTCGTGGAAAGACAGCTATTACGTCCAAAGAGATTGATGATTCTATTGATAGGATTGTGGCTGGAATGGAAGGGACAGTCATGACAGATGGAAAGAGCAAAAGTCTTGTGGCATACCATGAAGTTGGTCACGCCATTTGTGGGTAAGTTAAATAATAACCTGCATTGGTATTTCCTTTATTCTATTATGGAAGTTCTTTATGTAATTCTTCTTTCGTAACTTGAAGAGTTAAACCTTATAACCATGCTTTGACCTGCCACATACTGGAATAAGAAAGACACCCTTTCCTGACCAATTTGTTATATTTTAACTTGGCCCTTGTGATGCTCTGTCATTGTTTATTCTGGTTTCTAAATCACGAGCCTGCTCGTAGGATTTTCTCGTAATATATGTGTATTTCATAGCACCTGTTAAAATCATAAATCCAACCCTGTTAGGGAAATTTGGAGATAGCTTGACAGTCATTTTCTTTAAATTGGTTCTGAAGTGTACAAATAAATCAAATTAATAGTGTGTATTTCTTTAGACATCCTTCGTGACTATTTAGAAGCCAAACTTCAATTGCAGCTCAACTATCTTAAGCTTGGATATTCTTCTTCTTGTCCTTGCAGTGATACCTGGCAGTCTGTACTGCGGGTCAGGCCATAAAACACACATGTTCTTGACGGACTACTTTTCATCAACCCTAACCTCCCCCGCCACTTAGTGAGCCAGGCTAGGGCCGAGAAAAAGTTACCCAATAAGAGTGCTTGAGTTTTTTTGGCTCAGCCCGTGGCCCATATTGCCAAGCATTTGCCTAGTAGTTTTTCATTTTGTTAGTAGGAGTGTAGGACCTATCTCTAAATTTCTCTCAAATATGAGCACCAATTTAATTAATATAGTTATGATGCTGCCTATTAAAACAATTGTTCATCTCACTCTCTTTCATGCAGAACTTTGACACCAGGGCATGATGCTGTTCAGAAGGTCACCCTTGTCCCACGTGGTCAGGCACGAGGTCTTACTTGGTTCATTCCTGCAGATGACCCGACCCTGATCTCCAAGCAACAACTCTTTGCAAGAATTGTTGGTGGACTTGGTGGCCGAGCTGCTGAGGAAGTGGTCTTTGGTGAGCCCGAGGTCACCACAGGTGCAGCTGGTGATTTGCAACAAATTACTGGCCTAGCCAAACAGGTAATTAAACATCTTCCCATACTTTAAGCAACAATCATAATGTCAAACAAAAGCCCCGTTCTAAGCAAAGTAACACAGAATTCAAGATTTTGTAATGAGTTTCGTAGTGACCAAGGCGAACTGTTCAGTATCTCCTTGTCGTTTTTGTGATCCTGGCTCGCTTTCTCTTCTTGCAGATGGTAACCACATTTGGCATGTCTGATATCGGTCCATGGTCTCTCATGGACTCGTCAGCTCAGAGTGATGTAATTATGCGAATGATGGCAAGAAATTCAATGTCAGAAAAGCTTGCTGAAGACATTGACGCCGCTATCAAGAGACTTTCAGACAGTGCATACGAGATTGCGTTGAGCCACATAAAGAACAACCGTGAAGCCATGGACAAGATTGTGGAAGTGCTTCTTGAGAAGGAAACAATGACCGGAGATGAGTTCCGGGCAATACTCTCAGAGTTTGTTGAAATTCCAGCTGAGAACCGGGTTCCTGCTTCAACACCATCTCCAGTAGCAGTCTAAATAGAGCACATATTATACTACAACACGCAAAAGCTTAGATCTGCAGGTGGTAAATGTATAATATGAATGTATAATCTTTGATGATATGTAAGTAGGACTAGGAGTGTACACCAGTTTGTGCTCATAAATGACAAAGAATGCATGAATCTTATTTTTGTCTCCTCTTGATGTTCGATCATGTGATTTGACGTTGTTATTAGAGTTCGAAATTTATTTATCATTATGTTGGATACAAATTAGAGAATTTTTGTTTAAATGATTTTTTTGGTATCAATGATGATTCTACAAAATAACATTATATCATTAAATACAATACACTTATGATTGCCTTCAATACAATACACCTATTCTTACAACAATGTGGGACTTATTGCAGACCCAACAACTACATGAAGATCAATGACACTGGACTGATCAAATTTATTTTTATATATACATGACCTTATATTATTTCAATAAAGTTCAGGAAACTAACTAAAATTACATCCAGACCACCCAACTTTCTTCATAGTCGTCAAACCTGATCACATCATGAAGTTGCTGAGCTCTGTTCTGTTTTGATTGAACATGAACACAGTATATATCCTCCTCTGCATCATCATCATCATCATATTGTGCTGTGAAACAAAGATTCAACATTACTTTTCAGTTTTCGTCATCTTGATCATAGTCATTATATCTATCCGAGAAAAATACAGATCACAATATGATTCATGTCATAATTAATAAGAAACTGAAAGATCAGTAAATAGCATAGAATGAAGAAAAGTTGTAGTGCAAGAAAGTTACCAGATTGGGATAGAGTAGAGCAAGTACACGAACTGGTATGGCGCGAGCAAATCAGTGATGCGTGGAGCACTTCTTATAGTCCTCGAGTACTTGCGGGCATTCCTTGATTTCACAAGATTTGGCATACGGAAATACACCACCAATCCTTTTCAATTTTGGAAGCTCCAACAGATACAATGTCTTCAAGTTGGTCAGCGTGCACCGGTCTTCTTCATTATCATTCTTGAATACCATCTGCAGGTTATCGCAGAACGTAACCTGAAGAGTTTCAAGGTTTTGTGGCACCTGGTCTGATAAGAAAACATACTGAATCATTGGGCAGCAGTCTAGATACATATGTTGAAGCTTCTCGAAGCAAACACCTTTTTCTATGCTCTGCAACTTGGGAAGGTTCGAAACCCATAGAGTCTCTATCTCTTTCTTCAACAGATCATCCATATATCCTCCACTGAGAAGGCTCTTCATTTCAAGGCATCTCTCCAGGCAACATCTTTTAACTGCCTTCAATGTGTCAGAACCAAATTTAGACAATGGAGTGAAGGGATTGGTATCCATAATATCAACCAAAGATATACCCTCAGCTTGTCCCAGGATGCTTTCAAAACCATCAGGAATGCTATAGGAGCCGCGGAATTCAAGAAACACGCCTTGCTTCACTGTGTAGGTAATGTGTCTGACCTGTGAGTACGTTTCTTTGAAATGCTGTTCATCTCCATGGAAGTAGATATGGAACTGCTTGAAGTATGCGTCCTGCAAAACAGGATGTTTCTCCAAAAACTCGAAGAATTCTGCATCAGTCTTTGCTGTTCTCCATTGCTCCCAGTTCAGCTTTTCTGGTAGGTACATTACATTGCTCCACTCAATTTCTTGCACCATCGAGTCTGGTAGATCAAGGCGTTTCAGATGAGCCAGCTGAGTGATTTTGTAGGGGAATTTTGTAATCCCCGTTCCTCGCAGACTAAGAACCTCCAATAGAGCAAGTGATTCAAGAGATGGAACCTCCTTTAAGCTCAGACAATCTGTTAGCCAAAGTTCACGAAGCTCGGGGGACAGAGATGGTAGAGAGGTGACTCCTGACCCGCTAAGATCCAAAACCTCAAGTTTTGTCAGTGCTTCCAACCATGTTACATCTTTCAGCTCTGGACAACTGCTTAGCTTGATTTGCTCGAGTTGCTTGAGCTCTTTGAGGCGATCCATGGATGGTAATTCTACAAGAGGGGTCTCGGATTTGAGAATCCGAAGGTGAATCATATTCTCCAAAAACTGAGCTTTGATTTCTTTCAATGAATTTTCACCACATATGTCAAGCTCTTCAAGTTTTGATTGAGACTCCAACTCTGGAAGTTTGGTCAGCTTGGTGCATCCCCTCAGAAGAAGATTCCGGAGATTGCTAATTGGACTGGGAAGGGATGGCAAGTGTTCAACCTTAGTCTCAGAAAGATCGAGTCTCTGAAGGCGCGCCATTTTTTGAAAAGACTCCTCTTGTTTGAGATTCAGCTCGCTGCAACCTGATAGATCAAGAACCTCCAACTTCTCAAGAGCTTCCACAGATGGCAATTCTTTCAGTTCCTTGCAGTCCTTTATCGAGAGATGATGAAGGTTAGTGAGGTTGGACAAGGAAGGTAGAGCTGCAACTTTTGCTTTTGAGATGTGGAGACTTCCAAGAAAGCTCAGATTGTCAAAGAATTTATCTTCAATTTCAGACAACATAGGAGTATCAGAAAGATCAAGAATCTTGAGTTTTTTCATTGCTTCTGAACGCGGAAGTTTGGAAAGTTCAGAACAACTACTCAAATAGAGCTCAGAAAGGCTGGAAATGTTGGAAGGAAGCTGAACAATCTTGGTTTTTGACAGATCAAGGATTTGGAGGTCTTTTTTATTTTCCAAGGACTCATATGGGAGTTGCTTGATCTCAGTAGCACCATGAACATCAAGAACAAGCAGAGAAGACAAATGCTTCAGGCTGGGAAGGACATGCAAAGAGACACAGCCTCTTAAAATGAGTCTTTTGAAACTGTTAAGATTGTGAAAGAATGGTAACCTTTCAATGGAGGTGTAGGAAAGATCAAGAATTCGAAGTTTCTGAAGGGCTTGGAAGGTTCTGTCAACAAATTTTTTGAAAGAGGTGGAGCCAGAAAGAACAAGAACCTCAAGGTTTACAAGTTTTTTCAAACTTTCCAGTGTCAGCAAACGAGAACAATCTTTAAGAACAAGCCAACGCAGTTGAACGAGCTCGTAAAGAGAGGAAGGTAGTGAATTGACCTGGACTGAAGATAGGTTAAGACTCTCAAGGCTAGTCATTTCCTTGAAAAGATCATCTGGGATTCTCTTCAAGGGCCTAGCACCAGAAATCTCAAGAACAATCAATGATTTGAGCTTTTGGATATGGTAGATTTTCTCTAACAGATCACAGCCCCTAAGAGAAAGCACAAGAAGCTTATCAGTTTCAAACAATGACACAGGCAATGACCTGAACCTGGGGTTCAAAAGGCAAAGAATGTGGAGCTCAGGCATGTTTTGAAAGAATGTCTCAGGAATTTCCCTGCAGAGCCGGTTTCCATCCACCAAGAGTGTTGAAACTTTTGCCCACTTTCTTGGATGCCGGACGTATGTGTTTATCATACCATCTGCCTGTATGACCCTCCCAAGACCTGTCCAGTTTTTCCCCTCTCCCTGCACATTAGGCAACCCGAGATTGGATTCCCCATCAAATCCTAGGCGGCGACGATCAGTCATATTCAGCTCTGCAGCTCCTGCCATTGTAACAACATTATCCTCCTGTTTCTTGAGGAAGCCGCTGTCTATGAACAACATCAAGACTCGATGTCCCATCTCGTAAGCCTCCTCGAGATGATCAATGGGATCATAAAAACCTTCCATTATCCAGTGAGTTATCAGCTCATTGTAATGGACCTCGCGGTGCTTCTGAAAGTACTGAATGCTATGCCAACAGCATTTAGAGATCACATTGTCATTGGGAGACTTATCGTACCCACGACAAAGTAACTCTATCAGATTCTCACTTGCTTCATGAAAACTGTCCCCTTCCATAATACTGATCACTTCATCGAAAGCATGCTCTTGCGTCCAAACACCAGAATCACACTTTACAATATGATTCAAGACTTCTGTGATTGCAATAATAGCAGCAGGCAAGCCCCCACTTTTTCCAATGATAGCTTTGCATAGTTTCTCCGAAATGGCTATTGTGTCCCTTTCTCTCAGCAAAGACATTGCATCGTCTTCTAAGAGGGGCTCAACTTCAAAATATCCCACCCTTTCGTCGATGCCTCTTTCTCTTCTAGTCGCCAAAACCTTGGACTGGAGATTCTGGTCAAGATGCCACCAAAACTGCAAAAGTGCCATGACCTTTTCTTCACTTTCTTGATCTCCACCATCAAGAATGAGAAGACATCTCTTCTTTGCAAGCATAATTAGCTTTTCTTTCAGCTTGTCCAGCCTCTCAGCTTTCTCCTTTTTTTCTTGCCCCTCTTTCTCTGCCCCTTCCTGCTTCTCTTTCTCCTCCCCATTTTGCTCATTGTCTTCCCCATCAATATCCAACTCCTCATGTGCTGGAAACAAAGACAACTGCCAGGCTATGTTCTCATATAGAGCCGTCTCGTCATATTTTCTGTTCAAGAATATCCAGATAGTGACATCAAACTTGCTGACTGCATAATCACTTTGGCTTAGCTTCATTGCCATCCACGATTTTCCAACTCCGCGTTTCCCATAAAGAACAACTTTGTCATTCTCTCTTAGCATTGTCAACACATTCTCTATCCGATCTTTCACAGTATTTTGGGCCATTCCTGATGCAGAAAATCCCAATTAGCTAGAACTTCAGCAAATAGTCAAGTAGAAAAAGTTCAACAGAAATCCAGTTTTTTCTTGCAGTAAATGACTAGATGCTGATGGAAAAAATGGTGCCTAGTTTTGTCTACACCACTTCTGTAAAGTCTTGCACTCAGTACTCATCACTGCCTGGACTTAAGCTATTATAATCACTCTATATATGCCTTTATACAATAAAAACAGAGGAACAAGAAAGTTCAGATAAATCAACATGTTCAAAAATCAAAACCCATTTGCACAAAAAACACAGTGTGTATACCACCCAACCTCCAGTAAATAAGATATGGCACAATTTGGTTCATCACATATATACAAGTATATTTATGATAATTATCTTCTAAGCTCACAAAGGAAAAAAAAAAAAAAAAAAAACAATGAATTTATACAATATAACACTTAAAGATTTTGTGAAGAATGGTTAAAAATAATGACACTAGTATTTAGTAATTGTGCTTATATGAAAAAAGTATCCTAGGTTCTCTTTCACTAAAACTCTCTTCTCCCAATACATCTTTTTGTCTGAGTTCTGTGCTGTTAAGTTTCTTCTTTGATTGTGTTACTAAAATCATAGCATTACCTTAACCTACTGTCAAACTTGACTCCAACCCTTCCCCTTACGTGCATGAAGGTACCCGACTCATATATGAAACAGTCTCAAACTCAACAAGTAATCAACGAGACAATTCTTACATAACCGATACAGATTGAGAAAGGTCACTCTATGTATATACACAGACAGAAACTAATTAAGGTCAAGATGGTTCTCTACTTCTCATAATCATCTTACATTCTTACTGACAACCATACAAAGAAATTTGATCTTTGTCATGCATTTGCTTTACTAAGTTCAGTACTAAATACAAAATCATGTCATGTCATTGAAAAGAAAAAGAAAAAAAACTACAAAATATAAAGACAAACAAAGCAAATATTCTCAGAGGACTTTTAACAAACATGTGATAGGCATTGTAAAGTGACATCAAATAAACAATGAATAAATTGAAATAAATCACAAAGAAGAACCTGGTTTTGGTGCCTGGTCAGCTGTCAATTGATTGCTCATAGTTCTGACAGCTCAGAGGCCAAGTTGTTCTGTGTTATGTGCTGTTGAGTTTGAATGGTGAGATCTGTGACATGCTAGCTCAGTTCATCAAATATTTATAGAATGTTATTCAGTACTGTAAAAATGAAGCCATACTATACTTGAAAACAAAGAGAACTGATAAATAAGATAAAGAAAAGAATGAGAGCTTTTGTACCTTTCTTCTTCTTCAGTTTCTTCTGCTAAATGTAAAATGGAATCTAAGCTTTATTGATGGTCCCCATTCAGTTGATACTTGACTTGATTAAAAAAAAAAAATCTCAAACAAGAAACTTCACCATGAACACATCCTTGTTAATTACATATTATGCTATTTAAACAACTTATATAGTTTTTGTGTTATTGTCCATATTTAACACAATACCACGAGACTCGATAATGAGACTACATTTTCATACTTTCCCTCAACGACGAGACAGCAATAAGATTCTAACTTGACAAATTTATGAACATAAAGTACAACATAAATCACAAGCAAAGTGATGGATTCAAGAATGAGAATGTGTACAAAACGAAAAAGGTATTGAATCGATTCTAACTTGACGATCTTATGGACACGAGATACACTATGAATCTCATGCAAAGATGTGTCCACAAGCAAAGTTATGGACATGAAGCAACTCTTAATTTCATTCTTTTAACTCAATATCTTCTCTTGTTCATTTACTCACTCTCTACGTTGGCCTAAAAACTTTCTTCCTTTCTCCTCCTAACCTCTTGCTAGTTCTGCAAGTACTAGTGTTGTGTTGCTATGGCTATGCAAGTGAATGCAGAGTCTCTAAGAAAGCAATTCTGCCATGGATTCAATGAAAAGAGCATCAAGAGAATCTCCAAAATCCCCCTCCACCAACATTTCATAGAAATCAAGAAGTTGCTTCAACCAGATACCAGATCACACACATCATTATTAGTCCCACCAGAATCACTTACTACAGAATCACTGTCGAGTCTCATTGATGCTCTCGAATACTGCAAGAATCTATCAAGAAGGAACTATAAAGATGATCAATACACGGAGGAAGAACTGGTTTCCATCAACACCAAGAGAATGATGTTAAACCAGCTAAGAGAGAAGCTCAGTGAAGCAATCGATAAAGCCAAAAGTGGCGGAGATGAAGAAGGCGCATCAGAGAAGACTAAAGAAGATGATGCAACCCAATTGACCACAAGATCAGTGGATCCAGAAAAGGTTTACGGGTTTGATGGGAAGGTGAAGGCAGTGGAGAAGTTGCTTCTGAAGGAGGAGAGCAAGAGCCAGTTGAAGGGACTTGGGATGATTGGCATGAAAGGCATTGGCAAAACCACCCTTTGCCAGGTTTTGTTCAACAAGCAAGAAGTGAAGAGCCACTTCCTCCCAAGAATCTGGATATGCATGTCAAGATTTCGAGAGTCAGATGAACAAGATGAACCAGACCACAGATTCGTAGTAGTTAAGAGATTGCTCAACAGTCTTGGAGTGAACAAGGAGATTCTTAAGCCTCGTGAGACCGATGATCAAGCACTATCAAAACTGGTCTATGCCTTGAACCTGAAACTGAGGGGAAAGAAGTATCTTATTGTGTTAGATGGTGCTGTGGACAATGAGGATTGGTACCAAGATTTGCATTTACTTCCTCCTCAAGGTATTGGCAAAGAGAAGTGGGGCGACAGGCTTGCGTATGGATTGCCAAAAGAGCATGGAGGAGCAGTAATTGTCACATCCAGGAGTGAAGAAGTAGCAGAGAAGATGGTTCGGAAAGAGAACTTGTATAGCTTGTTGCCTCTTTCTGACACTAAGAGCTGCTGGTCAATTTTCAAGAAGGAAGGATTCAAGGATGAACCGGTGAATGAAGTTCTAAAGAACGAACTTGCGAAGGAAGAATTCATGTATGAACCGGAGAAGGAAGAATCCAAGAATGAACCCGGGAAGGAAGGAGTCAAGGCTGAGCCGGAGAAGGAAGAAGTCAAGGATGAACCGGCGAAGGAAGGAGACAAGAATGAACCGGCGAAGTTAAGAGAGATGAAGCTGAAGGAACTGAAGGAAGAGCTCAAGAAGGACATCAAAAGAGAGAGTGCTGGAGTTCCATTGGCGGCAAAAATGCTGGGGGAGATTTTTTATCAGAAGAACAAAGAAAAAATGAATTCCAAGTCCAGTCAGACCCCAAAGGAAGAAGTAGAAGAAGAAGATTCCAAGACTCAGAAGCAAGAGTAGAGATGTGTCTAATTAATATTGTTTGTTCTAGTTCTCATTTTCTTGATTTTTAATAAGATTAATGTACATCTTGTAACCTCTGTGATTTGAAAGATTGTAACAGTTATGTTTCTTTCAGAAACTAAAGCATAAATTGTTTTTTATATATAATAAAATATTGGTCTGATGTTAAAATTTATAAGCATAGTTTTTTCTGATATTGCAAAGACAAACAGTTCAAAATTCAGATTTGGGAATGTAGCTTTTTCTCCAAGTAACAATTCTTTTGTTCTATCTTCAAATCACTCAACACATCAGACACAAAAACTCAACCATCTCTAGAAGCTAACCTTCTAAGTTCTAATAAAAGGCTAATGTGATTTTTCTTTGGTGAATAAAGAAGAAAGGCTGACCACAGAATGTGGTGCTTCTTAGTTTTTGAATAAATAAAAAATTTATAATCTCATTATGCAAAACATGTTTCTATTTCATATAATTACTGATATATTGTATGCAATGTAATTTTCATGTAAAAAGGAAAAAAGAAGAAGTTAAAGGTGATTGGAACCTACAACTGCAATATGCCATCTATTTTCCATCTGTCATTGATCTTCTTTTTCTTCTTTTTGTATTGCTTAAAAAAGATAAAACAGTTATTCTCCGAAAGAAAAGAGTAACTGGTTGCTTCCTTCTGAGTGAATAAAGAAAATGGCCATAACATATTATTCTCTTACAGTTTTCTTTTTTCTTGTTATATATACACACACACACTACTACCAATATTCAATTATTTTACCTACAAACCAAAGATTTGGTCAAAACTCCTGCAGATAAGTTGTTGCATTACATGTCCTTGTAGCAACATTTCTGGTAAGCCACCATAATATTTAACATTTTGTTACAGTCTGTTTCTTGATTTTTCAAGTTTTGGATTAGAGAAGAGAGAGCATGTATACAGTATGAAAATAAACTTACCTTCTGGTTAGATAAGTTTTGGTGGTTCTACTAGAGGTGCTAGTTTTGTACTCTAAATGTGAAATTCTTCTTTAGCTCTGCATAATACAAAAACTATTTTGAAACTCTCTTTGATTCCTAAGAATATATGTAAAATATACATTAATCTGTTTTTGTTTCCTTCGAAGGTACAGTTAATTATACCAATTAATTATCAAAGCAGAACATATATAAGGCTATCAACATTTTCTGAAAATGGAAAACCAAATTCAACTAGTTCGTGGACAGTACCCGGATGAGATTTCTGATAAGCACATGCATCCGCTGGAGCTGACGCTCCTTCACGATGCTGATATACCTTTCGCTGCACAGTGCAAATTATGCAACAAAATCGAGTCTCAATGGATCTACCGATGCCTCAAACATGGCAACAACTGGGACTGCTATACCACCTCTCTTTGCAGGTCCTGTGCCACAGTTCCTCAATACTATAACATCATCCACAAGCTCACTCCCGGAAAGAATGAGTACTCAGAAACTCATTATCCGATACAATGCAATGCTTGTTGCCAGAAGATACCACAAGGTGGATCTGAGTTTCGCTGTTCTGACTTCATGAAGCATAACTGTAATATCCATTTACACCCCAAGTGTGCTTCTCTTGTGCCTACTCTGAAATGTCAAGAACACAGTGATCACCCTCTCACTCTATTCGATTCCAGAGACAGCGAGAGACTTTACTGCTCGGCTTGTGGTATATTTGGTGGGGCTATGGCTCGTTGCGCGCTGTGTGATGAAAACTTCCATGTCCTGTCTTGTGATCAACAAGCTTCTCATCCTCAACCGCTGCCATTTGCAATTACCTGCAACAAAAGACATGAGCATCCCATTAGCCAAATGGAAGCTGAAAGAGACTCGCCTTGCGGTTCTTGCAAGAAACTGATTCTTGAAGGAGCTTACATGTATGCTTGCCTGCAGTGCAACTACTTTGCTCACATTACTTGTGTCATCACCGAGCTATTAGGGCGGCTCGTAGAGAAAAAGAAGCTTCACCATTCTATCCACCCTGAGCACCCCTTGTTTTGGCATGATGATATCAAGACTGGAACTCGCTGCAATGGTTGCGACAAACCCATCGATGAGGGCTCTGCTTATAGCTGCAAAGGATGCGATTTCTTTCTTGACAAATCATGTCTAGAGTGGAAGCAAGAGATACCTGATCACCCTTTTCATCCAAAACATCCTCTCAAGCTCAGAATGGCTAATGGCAGAGATTTTTTATGCAGTTGCTGTCTTAGGGATTGCAGTGGCATGATCTTCAGCTGCAGAGAATGTGACTTTCACCTTGATCTCGAATGTGTTCTTCGTGCACCGGAGATAAAGTTTGAGGAACATATTCATGGTCTTAATGTCATCGAACAAACTATAGGCTCTCCAGGAACTGCTTGTTTTCGCTGCGTGGAATGCAATACAAATTTTGATTTCAAGCACTGCCCTTTGCCAATTACTATCAGACATGAATGTCACTTCCATGACCTCACCCTTGAGCCCCTTCTTGTTGAAGAGGACATAAATCAGTGTTACTGTGACGCCTGCGAGGATAAAAGAGATCCATCTGAATGCATCTATTATTGTGCTGTATGCAAATTTGAAGCTCATGTAGGATGCGTGATATCCAAGGTACGTCACATCATCTTTTGAGACATGAACTTTGATCAAATGTACAAATATTGGCGTCTACATTTTCCCCTATTTGAATCATTATTACTATTGTTTGTAGGTAATCCTTATTTTGAAAGGAGATCTCAAAGATGTGAAGCTGGTTAGAGCAATAGATTCAATACAAGAGAAAACAGAAAGTGAGAGTGAAAAAGACAAGTACACCGAAAGGGAGGAAAGTGTGAGGGATATTTTCAAGTCCAGACCAGAAACAGATCAGACAGAACTCGAAAGGAGTACTCAGATTTTAGAAATAGTAGGAGGCTATTGGGGAAGCTTTCACTCGGCTGATAAAGATTTGTGGCAGCAAGACGATCATGATGCATTATCAATATACTCCGACAAATCTATAAAACAGTTCATGGAGGCAGTAAAGTTTGAAGATGAAGAGATAGAACACATACAGTCTGCCCTGGAAGAGTCTGCATCAAACCACGAGATGCAAAAGTTCTTGAAGAATGAGACTATCTGCAAGAAAATAAGGGAACTGAAGTCTTTCATGGATACATTTAGTATTGTCGCTGAAAGCACCGAAAAGGCTGTTAACATTGGCAAGTACATAGTAACAAGGCGCGTAGCTTCGGCTCTAGAAGCCTTGATTGCTAAATATGGAGATGTTAGTGCAGAATCCAAGTTCAGTTCAAGTACAAAGATGGTTTTCTATATCATTCTCTGTGAAGTGGTTTGTGAAATGTGTGACACCATGGTTAAGGATGTGACAGAGAAGCTACTTGTTGATTGGTGGTGTAAACTGAAATATGTGCAGCTGATTGGAGGGTTCAAAATTCATCAAATATTTGATAAGTTGAGAAGAGTTGTGTACGCGTACTTTGGTTTTAGAGCTGACAAGCACGCGGATCGAATCCTTACTAAGCTCCATAATGACATAACCGAGGTCAGCACAAAAACCACAGAGCTCCATTTAAAGATTGAGGCTCTACAGCAAGACTTGAAGGAAAGCAAGGAGAGACTACAGAGCTTGAAGATGCAAGAAAAGAAGCTTAAAGGGTCTAGGTCCAAGAAATCAAGGTTGATGAAGGAGTGCTTGGTAGAAATTGAAGATCTAGTGTGTGATTCTGTGGGGGAGGTTTTGTTTAATGGTGCTGATTCTTTGAATGTGTAATGTTTATTTGTAGGTTTTCATACATGATATGTTTCCGTTTCCGATGTGGGATCACATTATAGTCAACACAAAAATTAATCATTGCTATATATTGAAACGAGAGAGGTTCAAATTCCGCCCCACGAGGAGTCGGTGAAGAGTTTCAAACATGAGAAATTTAAAATACGCAAAACACTTGGCCCAAGTGCCCAACACATATTGGTTAGGAGTCAGTCAAGCTGATAAAGAAATGTCACTTCATGACTTAACACTCATACATATATTAATAAATTTGTGATCTCTGAGCACCAACCCGAGTCTAGTTTTGTTTGTGTTTTAGCATAATCAAAACCAACGAGCGTCATCTATATCCATTTTGTGTCTTTTTGTTGAGTTTCAACCGCTAATTGCTTGACCGATACTCTTTATCTACTTGCTCTCCAAGTTTTGACTTTTAACTATTTTAAAAATTGAAGTTAAGATTTTAGATTTACCGTTTCTTGATATCTTTGGCTATGAAGGCGAGCCCATGATAGGCCTTACCGCAGAGGATCAAACCTCAGAAATATCTGTGCTATTGTTTTCGTCATCAGTCATCACTACCAGTTAAGCCCTAAATATAAACCTACAAATATTGAGTCTTCCCCAATCTTCTCTAAAACCCTAAACCCCTAATCGCAATTAGGGTTTCTTTCCGAAACCGCAAACCCTCTCTCGTTTCACCTAAATCCAGCGACAATGTTGAGCACAATCCTGAGGAAATCTTGCTCTCGATCCTCTTCTGTAGTGTTGAGGCGAGGCTCAGTGGCCGTCTTCAACGCTATCGAGACGCTCCTCCACCACCCGTCGCCGATTTCGTCGTCAGCCGCCGTCACTGGTGTTTCTGGAAATGGCGGTTCGTGTTGTGACGTTAGATCTTTCCACGCGAAGCCTGGGCTGTTCGATTTCGCATCTTCATTTGTGTCCCAGGCTGGATACGCCACAGCATCCGCCCCTCGCTCCGTTGAAGACGAAGGGCTCGAAATCGCTGGTTTGGGGATTGACAAGAGTATAATCGCTTCATTGGCCAATAGGGGTATACACAAGCTCTTTCCCATCCAGGTATTTTTTTGTGTTTGTTTCCTGAGAAAGTGATGTGTTAAGAATTAGCGTGTTTGATTGTTCTGCTGAGAGCGTTTTTATGTCAGATGTATACTGTATGGTGGCATAAACAATTTGTTTTACTTTATTGTCAATGTACAGAGAGCTGTCATGGAGCCTGCCATGGAAGGTCGTGATATGATTGGTCGTGCAAGAACTGGAACAGGAAAGACCCTTGCTTTTGGGATTCCCGTCTTGGATAAAATCATTCGGTTTAATGCCAAACATGGGTTCGTTACTATCATCTCCTTTGGTTAGAGTTGATTTAGATTGTAACCCAATATAAATTCTTTATGTATTTTGATGATACCAGACAAGGGAGGAACCCTCTAGCTTTGGTGTTGGCTCCAACAAGAGAGCTTGCGAGTCAAGTTGAAAAGGAGTTTAGGCTCACCGCGCCTGGATTGGACACAATTTGTTGCTACGGGGGCACACCTATTCATGCCCAAATAAGGAGTCTTGACATTGGTGTTGATGTAGTTGTTGGCACTCCTGGTCGAATAATTGATTTGCTTAAGAGAGGTTCCTTGAATTTATCAGAAGTTCAGTTTCTTATTCTTGATGAAGCTGATCAGATGCTTGCTATTGGCTTTGAGGAAGCCGTGGAAGAGATTTTGCAGAAGGTACCAGCTAATCGTCAAACCATGATGTTCTCAGCAACAATGCCACCTGCAATAAGGAAACTAACTAGGAAGTACCTAAAAGATCCATTGACCGTTGATCTCGTGAGTTCTAATATCCCATGTCTTCATTTATTTATGTATGCCTTTCGCAAGCTTGTAACTTATCTCAGAAGTGATTATTTTGTGCAGGTTGGAGAGGACGATCAGAAGCTAGCAGAAGGAATTTCCCTTTATTCAATTTCATCAGACAGTTATGAGAAAGCATCAATTCTTGGACCACTGATTTCAGTATGATTGTATTTGGCCTTTAAGTTATGTTATTCCTTACTCTTTATCTTGCCTATGTTATAAAAATTAACCTATACTATCTCATTCTGGTGTCCTCTGTTAGGAACATGCAAAAGGAGGGAAGTGCATTGTTTTCACCCAAACAAAACGTGATGCTGATCGTTTGTCTTATGCTATGGCCAAAAAGTATAAATGTGAGGCTTTGCATGGAGATATCTCGCAAAGTCAGAGGGAAAGGACACTTTCAGGGTTTCGAGCGGGACGTTTCAATATACTAATTGCCACTGATGTTGCTGCCCGTGGCCTTGACATCCCTAATGTGGACCTTGTGAGTTTATGCTATACGACTTGTTCATATTCTCGAACAACCATTACTAGATAATAACTTTTCCTAAGTCTAATATTGAACCTTAATACATTCTGGACTGTCTATTGGTCTATATTGATTTTTTTATTTTATTTGGCTCAGGTAATACATTATGAACTTCCAAACAACTCAGAGATCTTTGTTCACCGTTCTGGTCGAACAGGTCGTGCTGGTAAGACGGGAACTGCAATTCTTATTCACACTGATCAACAGGCTAGGGATGTCAAGATGATTGAACGCGACGTGGGGGGCAGATTCACACAGGTCACTGCCAATCTCCCTTTTTACTTGTTTCCTTTTCTGTTATTTCCAATTTACTATATTCGTAGTTATATGACTCCCAAGTTTGGAGGCAAAAAGAGTGTCTTTAGAGCTCCAAACTCAATGATACATGCAAATGTTGCGCTTAACTATGTACATGACATGCCTGAACATCAATTAATTACACACTAGTATAATGTCATAATTCTCACAGCTTATTTCACCATTATTCGTTACATTACTGTTGAAGAATTCAGAAGTCAAACATACTGGAGTCATTATAACGATTCAATGTATAGTACAACATGTCTTCTGTAATATCAGGAGTCCATTTTAACATGCTTCACCTGATTTCTTTGCCTTTTCTGGTTTACAGCTTCCTCCTATTGAGGTCCGAGTTGAGGACATGATTCAATTGAGCAGCGGTGGTGGTGGATTTGGCTCATATGGTGGAGGTTCAAGGGGATCAGGATATGGCCGATCTGGTGGAGGGGGTTCTGGATTTGGCCGTTCTAGTGGCGGCGGCTTTGGTCGCTCAAATGATTCTGGTGGCAGATATGGTGGGTTTGGGGACTTTGGCTCAAAGAAGTCTGGCGGCGGTTTCGGGGACTTTGGTTTTAAGAAGTCAGGCGGTGGTTTCGGGGACTTTGGTTCAAAGAAGTCAGGAGGCGGTTTCGGTGACTTTGGTTCAAAGAAGTCTGGCCGCAAAGGTGGCGCCTTTGATGATTTTGGGGGTTGGTAGGTGATGGGCATAAAACCAGCGATAAGCTAGGGTTTGTGATAATTTCCAGTATCCGAGCCAGTATGCACCTCTTGTCCTCAATCTTTGTTAGACTGTTGATGTTGGTCTATATATAGCACTTTAAAATAGGTTCCCGAAACAAACATTGTCTTTTTTTGTTTTGTTTATTGTTTGTAGGCTGTTTCCATAATGTCTTGAATTCTAAAAAATAGGTGATTTTGACAATTAACATATGCTATTAATGGTTGCTAATAATGTTAGTAAAATCCAGTGCCTTCTCTTCCCCTGGTCTTTGAAATTTGAGCCACAAAGTTTCTTATTTGTGCATTATGTTCATTCAAGTTTGGTTTATAGTGCATTATGTTTTTGTATTTCTATTCCTAAAATGATGTTAACGAAAATTTATACATGTTGGTAGAATCTCATGGGAATTCTAGGGGTGTACATCATTTTTCTTGCTTTTAAACCTCGAAACAATAAAGTCAACACATTCAACATAATACATACAAAACAGGACAACAACAAATCAAAAGACAGCCAACAGCTAAACAGTAGCCTTTAACCAGCAATGACATCATACTGTTAAGCAAGAGTCTTAGATCCATTTTTGGGAAATTGCCCAAGCGTGAGATTAAAAATCTTATTCGAGAAAAAGTAGTTGTTTACTTGTTTATATGCATGATAAATGATTAGTTGGACTTCCCTTCTCTCTTTCAAGAGCGATTTATATTTACAATCTAACTGTTGATGCGTCGGCATGAGATTAGTGGTGATGTTAGAGCTCATTGTGTGCTTAGATCCTAGCTTCCTAAGAATACCTTCACATGCTTTAGGTGAGTTCAGATCTTTGTATGACCTTCGAGCATTGCAGGGTCGAGGAGGTTGGAGTTTCTAGACTTCTATGACTCGTAGTTTGGAAGTATTGAGGGTACACAAATACTTCTGGGCGCAAACCTTACGACAAGGGAATAACAGTTTCCAGCTAGACAAGTTGCTCTAGACGTGTATGGCATTCTAATGTTTGATTCATAAATAGTTTTAGACAATGTTTTGAATTATGATTTTTGTTTAGAAATGAGGATGAGATTCTTATTGTTTATGTTTGAATTATAATTCTTTGTCGTGAAATGGCTTCAACTTTTTATAATCCAAACACTACCTTAGTTCTGTGAATTGATGAAAAGAACATGTTTTATTTAAAGAATAGATGGAACAAGACGATTATTTCTCCAACCAAAATTTGTTTCCAGCTAGCTAAATAAACATTGAAATAGAAATATACATGAGGAATAGAATAACAAATCAAACATCAAAATGATCGATGGATCAATGCAAAACCTGGAAATTAGGGGAGATTCTCATGCATTGAATAGCTTCCTGAAAGGCCCATCTTTCCGGTCTTTTGCTGCTTCGGTTAGAGCAAGGAATCTCTTGAACCCTGTTGTGGCAGCTCCTCGTCCGAGTGCTGCTGCCCTAGTTAGGACATCTTCCCGGGAAGCAATAAACCCGACTGATGTGGAATTGGTCATTGCAGGAGTAGGAGGGGCGGTAGGGGCAAGGGGGACAATTGGGGTAGATGAAACAGCTGAAGGTGTGATGGATGGTTGGGTAATCCCAGGTCCACGCTTGTTGAAGTCATCTAATATACTTTGTTGATCGGCTTTTTTAAGGCCCTGCACATGATAGCTCAAATGAATCCATGGGAAATGTTTGACATTCTAGTTTTTAACACAGCTGAGATTGGCATCTTTAAAGTTGAATAGGCAACTAACTGAAGCAAATTATTTAACATTAAAATGATGTATTGATGATGAGAATGGACTTAAGATTGAACAAGATTTACGGGTTTAGGACTAAACAGAACAATAACCCAGCAAAACCAGCAAAATAGAGGAGTAGATGCAGCATTTTCCAGAGACCGTGCTACTCAGCATACCCAAATCAAGGATATATGTCAAATGTTCGATCTTTCACGGTTTCCTTGACAATTGGATACTTGTTAGTGGGTTAGATGAGCGGTAGATTTCCTATATAAGATAGGGAAATGAGTATAGTTTAAAGTTTAAATTTCACAGGGATTTCATTTCTAAAATTAAGGTTATTGTCTTGAAGCAATAATGCATTGAAGTAAGCTGTGCGGAAAAAGAGAGAGGGAACAAAGACAATAACCTTGAGCTCCAGAATACGCTGGAATTCCATTGGTGTTCCCTCTGGTAGCAATGCACGGTATGTATCAGCAACAGAATCAACCGGAGATAGTATAACCTGTAAAATGAGATTTGTTTGCACTATGGAAATCAAATGATAGGAATTGACTTCCTAGATAGTAAACCCAGATTTTTTGTTATTACCAACCTTCAAAAGTGCTTCGGCTCTGCTCATCTCACGGCTTACAAATTTTGAATAATTGGCAGCACCGGATGTCTTTCAGATAAATATAGAAAAATATTAACACATTCGTTCAGCATAATGAACAAATAAAAGATTTAATCATATATAACTCGAACCGTTGCGTATACTGCAATGTTGATCTAGTCAATGAAACTTAGTTGGAAATGTACATTCCTCATCATTCAACATACACTTGAGCACAACATTATACATCATATAGATGAATGAACAAATAAATGTACTGCAGTGTTGATTTCTGACACGTATACATGATACAGACGAACAGTAATTCTAATAGTGATATGAAGCAGGAAGAAAACTATAAATAATACAATAATTAATCATATTTACGATTGAAGTGTTCTTTTCAATACGATAGCTCACCTGTCGACCAAGGGAAGGAACTTCTAAAAGAATTGTCTTTACAGCTTGAGTATCCAATAACATCTGCAAAAATCACATGTCAGCATTTATGATCTATACGAGTGAAATATTGGTTCTTCATGGAATCTAAGCCTATAGGTATATGATCCTAGCTGTTGATATCTATCGGTGAACAAATATATTTACACTACAGGTAAGCAACTCAAGTGCATTATTAGATTCAGGATTAAAAATAAATTGGGTAATTTCCAATTTGACTTGTAAATATATCAAATTTTGAGGCATAGCCTGAACATCTCAAATATAAGATTGAGGAACTAGCCTCCAGACAAGCCATGCAAGCAATGGTTAGTATATCATATATGCTGATACTGGATGATATAAAGTTTTAAACTAGAATAGATCACAAGTAAACAAGGTTAAAGATAACTACTTGCTGGGCTCCAGTTTCTGATATGTGCTTGCACTTGAAAATGTTGAGGAACAAGCGTGGGCCAAGTGATGATGCAAGCTGCAGAGCATACAAGACATATTGATGTGAGTCACATGACATATAGCTGAAAAATTGACATACATCATGTAGATTTTGTTTTTTGTTTTATAGATTTTTTAGCTATAACATCCGAAATTTAACAGCTATCAGTAAACATAATAAGTAAACCTTGACAGTAACAATAAGCAGGCGGCGAGTGTTAATTACAAAAAAGACAATTCATTCTCGTATAATCACCTTATCCAAGAAGAACTGGAAGTAAATGGGTGAAAGAAGTTGTCCAAATACAGGAATGCTACTACTAAGGAAAGTACTTATGCCATTGACATACCTGCAAAAGAGTAGGGTGTGGTTATTTATGGAGAGTTATATTTTGCCCTAGTATTTCAGGAGCAATCCCTAAGTTAAAGTATCTTACTCTGATTGGTCTCCAACACTTTCAAGGGTTCCCCATGGGACGCGAGTCATTGAAGCCATTTCAGCATCAAATTTAGATTCCAGGCCGTGCACTAGGGTTACCAATGCTTTTGTTATGACTGCTGAAAATTCATCCTGCGTAATTACATAACTTCTGTAACAATGTTCAGAAAATAATTGCTACTGGGTGATCCATGGGAGAAACAAAAACAAGCAGTCAGTACCTGCACATCTGACATATCTATCCCATCTGCAAACTGGGAATCAATAATTTTGGATATACTTTCTGCAAGTTCACCAGACTGTCAAGAAAATAAAGCCAAGTTAGTAGGCCTTGCATCTGTTTTCATTAAGGAACGAATCCCCCCTATATTTATGCAACGTTCCAAAAGGATCACATATGAATCATTTATAATGAAAATCAGTTGGCATATCATGACACAATGTCACAAACACACACATAAAGCAAGATAGTAATGTACAATTGCAAAAAATGCCAAGATCATAAACAACTTACTGTTTTATGGCAATATTCCGCTGAATTTACAATGTAACAAATCACCCTTTCATCCCTGTCAGATGTCTGCTCAAGTGCTCAAGTTATGAGAATGACAATAAATACACTATTAGTATCAGATATATAAAGAACAAGGAGTTTCTCAAAACAATGACAAAAACTAATATGGGGATACCTTTATTTGTCCATCCATACCAGTGGCAGCAGCAACAATCCCTGTGCCAACCTTAGGTAGTCTTCCAAAGAGCCTTGTAGCATATGCTTTAAGAACTCTTTGAAATACCTAATGATGGAAAGGAGCATAAAGTTGGCAAATGGAGAACTGATTAGCTTCAGAGTCATTTCATTTTGAACCTATTTATAACAATGTCATCCTTCTTCATTGCCCCCTAAATGTAATAATCTTTCAACAAGGCATCTCAATGCATCAGGTTTTTAATTGAAAGATCTATAAACAAGGGTGGTAAGAAAAATAGGCTTGGAGAAAAAGCGGAAGTATATTACAGTTGCAACAAACAACGAGTAACATATAATTGTTGAAAATAATCTCAAATTTGTTTTATGTTGAGCTGAAAGAGTTAATCCACAATTAATAAATATATTATAGCAAAGTAAATTCTTAGGAACTTATACTATGCACCGAGTGGTAAGATTACATATTCGAGCGTTAACTTCATAACAGCTACTTCCCATATCAATGAAATATGAATGTAACTACAGGAAGGTGCATACCAAAAAAGGCTATTTCAATGACAAGTTTCAAGAACACACCTTGAACAAATTAAATAATGTCTGACTCTTTGTTAGAGCACTGCATCTCTTCAAGCTTCTTTTAATTATAAGAAACAACTGCATGACGCAACAAAGGGAAAAATAATCAAAATTTGAATAGGATAAATTAACTATAACAAAGTTGTCCATGGAATGCAATCAATGCATCTAGATTAATCGAATACAAATCAGCATGAAAAGACATAGGTAATGACACATAACATATTATCCTAACTACAAGGAAAGATATCCAAAATTTCAATTTCTTGTCCAATAACTTGGGAATAAAATACAAATAAGACATTCATATCATGCAAAACTCCTTGGTGACCATTTGAACTCTGTTTGCTAAAACAACACAAACAGGATTTCTTGTTTTGTTGTTGTTGTTGTTGTTGTTGTTGAGATCATAGATATTCAATAGTTTCATTTTGAATTCATCACAAATTTGAACTAACTCCTCAATATAAGTGATCAACATTCTGCCTGAGAATACATTGAAGCATTGCATATTCTGATAATTAAATATTAGTATATTACTGTACCAATCTTACTAAATTCCAATTTAACTAACTAGCCAACCAACCTAAAAAGCTCCTATGTACTTTATGAAGGGGGTATGCTCACATTTCACGGAAAATTCCCTCAGTATCAGGTCCTCAAGAAACAGTCTCCAACAGTTGCATGCAAGAAAAGGTTAAATCTAAGAGAAAATACAGCCTCAATGTGATGATGGGTTCACCATTCAATGATCCAACAACCAAACTTCAAAGGCACACACAGAAGTTCCACAACCCCTCCTCTCCCAACTGGAATACGAGGTGCTATGTATTCAACAACAACATAAAAAGGTTTACAAGACAGAAACCGTCAGATACCAACCCAAGCTCCTGGAATATACTTCATATAGGCTATATACGGAAACACAAAAATATATAAATGATTACCTGCATGCTACTGGATAAAACATTATTTTGACTTCCATCCTCAATATCCCATGTTTCCTCCTACCAGATAAAATTAAGATTCAAGACAATATATAAACGGGAAAAGTATACAATGTTTGTAGTAAAGAGTGATAGACCCAAACTACCTGAATAAGCTTCTCCAGGTTTTCCATTAGTGTCTTCTCTTCTAGTTCAACATATACTTGCAAATGAGGTTCAAAGCAGGATGAAATAATTCCATGGAAGTTGAACTGACAAATTAAAAAGCACATATTCATATGAACTATCTTATATGCCAAGAGTTGAAAGCAAGAGAAGTAGAGAACAGCCAAGTCTACTTAAAACTGCCCCATAAGATTAGCACTACAATACACTAGGGCAGGGATGGCTTAGCAAAATGTTGAACATGGAAAGAAAAAACAACCCTAGATTACTCTTACTAGATTTCTCTATTTTGTAGAGTGATTTAAACACAGCAGTCATATTACATATGTTTTCAGTAAGGATTGAAATCAAACGTGCAAAACCAAGAGAGGATAATACTCCGTCAGACTCAATCAAATACATTGCAGCTGAGAATTTACTGGTATAGGCATGTAGAAAAGCAAAAGTAATATAATAATGAACTAGGAACAAAGGTGGCTTACAATAATAAACCTGTCTATTTCAAAGTACTTGAACTTTTTCTAAATAAGCTAATTTCTAGTTAGTACAGAAATGAAAAGGTTGAAGCAGAATATTATATATAGATACATACAGAGAAGTAGTATGACACCCAATAGATCGGCATTTGGGATGGGCAACTCATTAAACTCCAATGTCAGACATATGACCAAATTACGTAGTGTTGTTAATGCTAACAGTAGACTAGATGAAAGATAGAAAATCGATACCCCAGCTCCAGGTGCTGACAAATCTCTGTTGTTATCCTTTTCCTGCCAAAAACAAAAATAAAATGAAGAATGCTGAGTTGCTAACCAAGTGTTTGTCTTCATTGCAGGAAGTTTTCATAGCTATTCTGTGCAATAAAGATTACATACCTCAGTCTCATTCCCTTGATGCGCAGCAAGCTTTCTTTCATATTTCTTTCGAATATCTGATACGCTTTTACTATTATTTCCCCCCTTTCCAATCTCTTCAATGTCATTAGTGATCTCTCTATTTTGAGTGCCTCCTCCAAATTTCTCTGCTAGTTCATCTTCAAATTCAAGAGTTCTTTGCAATGCCTATAACATATCTCAGAACAAAGGAAAGGAAAATGTCAGAAGAAACAATATGTGCCATATATCAAGCAAAAATACACTGAGGCAGAACAAAGGGTTATTAACCATAATCAACATCGTAGTAAATATAAAGTGATACCACTACTAAACTTGTATAATCTTCATCTGCACATAAAATAGTGATAAAATACATGTACCAAAATCCAATAAGTTAGGATTACTTAGACAAAATGGAGTTTAAATATATCATTGTTCTCACTTTTACAAGTCTAAATAAGCAAAATTGAAAAAGTTATAGTAATATTAGGATTTGTCAGTGAAATTGATAAAAAAATGTGACTTACCAACAATAGTGTCCCAACATCTGCCTTTTCCTGCAGGTTATCCAGGATCTGTTCCAGCTGTTTCCTGAACAAGAACAAAATTTCAGAAGGTTCAGGAGGGATTTTAATATGAAAAGTCGGATCTTCCCGATAGATCCTAACTGGAAGCCTTAATGTCTCATCAATGGATCCATGCATAGGTCAATAATTTAGCCTGGTCATTGCATTTTTAGTCACTTTAAGTTTTGATCTCAGACTAAATTTTGTTGTATATTTTAATCTTGAGCTTTCTATCAATAAATCAAGTCACCTCTTGAATAGGTGACTGAAAACCAGGGACATGTAAGTACACCACCATGGTTCCGTCACCAAATCCATGTTTGAGTACTTTTTAGGATGTTATAGATGCTTCTAACAAATGCAATAGCGTTCAATTTTCTTATATTTTCTAGGGTTACACCCCGTATTTGTAGTGCTTTTGATTCATTTGACTTCTATGGCACAAGATGTGAGTACCAACAATGTTAGACACCCCAAAAGTACTTCAATTTAATTACTTGACAAGGTTAAAAAATTTGGAATAAGAAAATTAGATGATATACCTGGTTTTCTTACAGAACAGGATACAGAGCCGATAAGGAACATGCCATGAAAGAGGAAAGATTTTCCAGATTTCCTCATTTGTTCTTATTCGACGCTTGATCCATGCATATCTCCGTTCTGTTTTATCCAACTTAGCTAATTCTGAGGATAGAAAACATTGAGATTACAATATGGGCATAAAAAATCACATGTTCAAAAGTAATATGTTGTAGAAGAGGAGATCAAAACAAACCAGCTCCTTCAAATATCTGTTCATATGAAGTAAGCTCCCTGCTGCAAAAATTATTTACCAGCTCTTCCCTCACAGATGGCTCCAAAGCATCAACAACTAAGCAAGCATCAGATAAATGCTGAAGTAAATTAGATTCTTCTGTTTCCTTACCAGTACCTAAGCTGAGATTAAACCAGAGCAAAGAAGCTTTAGAGAGTGATGATGACTGATTCAGTTAACAAGTGGATCAAGTACCATTTAACGGACTACCTAAGAACTGGATTTCTTGACAAGTAGAACTGCATCAACTTTCTAATATGACATACCTTGAGAAATCAGAGAACACATGCGACTTCAATATCTGTTTGATGTTTTTAAATTTCTCCCTGAGCTCTGTGATTTTTGGAATATCACTGTAGGCTTCAAAATGACTACATAACTGTTTTACAGCCTGAAAGGCAGACATACCATATTTAGCAATACTTTTCTATGGAAAATTAGAGATAAAGAGAATAATGTTAGAGCATGGAAAGAAGAAGAAAAACTAAAAACAAGGCTATTCTACACACACACACATGCCAATTTGTGCAAGTAGATAAATATAAGCTATATAGACTTTCATAGGCAAGAACTACCTCAAGCTGGGCAGCTGCTTCCTTATATTGTCGTTTTGAAGCCATTACTTGAAGTTGCTCAACAGCAGAGACTGACATAGAATGGGAAAGTATTGAAGTAAGAATTTCAGTACAAGGACATGCACCTTCAATAAATTAAATAACTGTCCAAACATTCATTTGATTGTTGGGACAAGTACTCTTGGTTTTCCCTTATAATGGCAAGATTCAAATTATGAGAACAGAGAGTGCGACTAGGAAAAAGCTCCACTCTGAAGTCACCTTGGATTTGGAATGGTTCCTTTGTAATCTTCACACCCTACCCCATTTAAAGTTCATATCTTTTCCCTTTGTCTTAAGCAAAACAATTTGCATGGAACATGTAAGCCGGTGCTTTGCCAGGCATATATAATTTTCTTCCCGAATCTTTTAAAATAGGGATACTGATTGTTTATTTTATGATATTGCTTAGAAACTAGAAACTATAAGCTCTACCAACCCCTGAAATGTTAATCCAGCATAAGAAGCCAGATCAAAACTAATCATAAAAGGGAAGAGAGACTAACCTAGCATGGTAAGACGATGCAGAGCAGTAATTGTAGTTGTTATGTGCTTTTTTGCAAAGTCCAACTTCTTAATGTCACGACATATTTCTTGAACCATCGTTTCACTTTGCTCAGCCTTGGTCTTTATTTCTAGGATTTTATACATGAGTTCCTGTAGAAAAAGGAATGCAAAATGAACTACAATAAATACTCCAAGAATAGATAGGATATTCAGCAAAAATTCACATTATCAAACAAAAATAATAGTCATGCAAGAAAAACACAAAATTTAATCAGGGATAAATCCAGAATTTTGGTTGAGTGGTGGCAAGCTAATTACACTTTAAGAAAATAAATAAAATAAAAAATGCAATGCATAAGGCGTCTTTTTTGTAGATGAATCTGTCCCAGTACTTAAATGGAGCCAACTTTCAAATATTTATATTTAATGAACTGACCTTCACAGCACCTGTAGCAGCTGCAAGATCTTCCTTTGCTTTAGTTCCTGAATTACTCTGAGGCCACAACAAGATACTCATAAGATAAATTACGATAGCAGAGTAATCAGTTTTCTGTAGTGAGCAGATAATTTGTAGTTACAACTTACAAGTATGACTTGTATTACCTAACTCTGCAAAGTACAAACATCCTGAATACAATATCATTGCACAGTCCTAAAACAAGACCGAAGACTTTCACTTCTTATACACGATAATACTAACTCATTCTAAGTTGCTAATGGTCCTTCTTAATGATCTCTCATAAATTTGTAAGGAAGACCATTTAATATTCATCATCGGCATCTTATTGCTCATCTTATCCACAGAGTGCAATATGTAGGAGGAAGATCCTGGTTTTCATATTGACTGCAATGTCTACCAGTTAAAATATTCTGCACATTTCCGATCATCCGATGGAATTTACTTTGTTACTTCACTGGATCTTATGCACCAATGAGTTAGATCCATACCCTATCAAGCGATATTACGCACAACTAAGCCCAAAGATAATATAATCCATTCATAGTGCTTGAAAGTTTTTAATAGCTACATCAATAAAAATCAGCGAGAAAAGCTTATCACCTGTTGGCGAACTGCTGCTAATATTCCAGCATCTACACGACGTATCTAACTTTGTATCTTCTGCATAAGTGGCTCAACACCAGATAAAGATGCTTCTGGATGTTAACAATAACAAGAATAAGATCATATAAGAAAAACAAGATGCAGTTTTTATCTTGCAAATCATAGCAGTATTAATAACATGAACTTTAAGCTGACCACGACCTTTGGACAATGGATTGGTTGGAATGGGTAAATCAGAGAGTTCCCCAAATGCCACTTAACAAAAAATATGGCCTACAAAATGGTATCTCTGTTGGTTCCACAAAAAAAGCATTTTGATATTCTACTCAAGCTAGTTTTTCTCCAAGGTTTTGTTGGCATTTCAAAAAAGGAAGCAGCTTATTACAAAGGATGAAAGGAATGGTCTTTTTTATTATGATAACATTTTCCATTCAACAGTACATTACAGCTTATTATAGGTATGTAATGGCTTCCCCGGCCCAATTCGCAGCATCAAGTATTTGTATTTTCTGCTAAGCTGCTATATATATATATATATTTTTGCAGAATAAGAGATAAAATCTATCATAACAAAGAAGGAACTGCATCAACTCAATAAGCTATGAGACTTGTCTAAGGTATATAAACTCAAAACTGACTTCTTAGATAATTGAAGTCAGAAAAACAAAACAAAGAGTCCTAGTGAAGAACTGGACTCAGATGCCAAATATATGATATGTAAAAATAGTTAATCAGGGAGTATTTGGCAAGGATATTCATCTAACTATCTAAGGCTTCAAATCAATTAGCCCTGAAATCATAAACTAAGAACCCGAGCAACATAAACACAATCTGCGAACCTCAGGCACTATAAAATGTCACTAATATCTAATACATTGATTCAGATGATTGCAAAACCTCCATACATATAACCAAAGCAACTTAATTGCACGACTACTTGAATGATCAAGCACAAATCAAGGTCAAAGAAACATTACCAGATAAATTTCAATGTAAAAATACAGACCGTTTTTACATAAATCAATGCATGATACATCAGCATTAACCATAAGAAAGAAAAGAACCTGTAGGAAACATCTGGTTGATGTACTCCAAAGTGCTGGACTTGTCCATTAGTCCTCAAATCTAAAAAATTCCAATTGCTCGTCTTCAAAAACCTTATTTTGACAAATCACACAGCACAGAATTCTTGGCATAAGCTTCATTACATTAAGCTAAAACACTGGAACAAAGAAAATATACAACGCATGACATTGATTTTCCTTTTCCGGGCCATGTTTCTCGGCATCCAAACAGAATAGCAGTCGAGCCAAACCTCGGTATCACATGCACATATGTGTGTGCAAGTGTTCACGCATTGAGAATTCAGATCCGAACCTGCTAGGAGGCCCCGATTCTTGGACTGAGTCAAAACTTCGAACAACTCGTTCCCATTGCTGGAGGCCTGGTATAGTGCCGAGTGAACTCGCTACCGTCGGTGTCTTCTCCGTCTGATTTGATCCCAACAAAGGAACTAAAAGGAGAGCGTTAATGGCGGACGAGTCTGACTAGTCCGAGTTGAGACTCGCATTGGAATGTTGCTGGGCCTTTTGGGCTTCTCCACAACCTTTTATGGGCCTTTTGAATATTGACTGACGGCCCAATAAAAGTAAGCTTTTATTTTATTTTTTATATATTATGAACTAAAAAAAGTAATTCCAATCTATGGTATATAGAGCAGATTTAGGTCTCCGTCCCATGGCAAGACAATGCGGTCGCTGCACTGTATTACTTCTCTCCGTCTCCTCCACACATAACTCGTAACACGGCGTCAAATTCGAGCTCCTCGTCAAAGCCATCTCTCTCCTCCATTAAGCCCCACAGTATCGCCCGATTCATTCAGAATCTACCAGACGCGATCACCTTCCTCAGGTACGTCCCAATCTTTCTCTAGATTTTCCCGGAATATGCTTTCCCTTCAACCAAACAGGCCTTTTTTTTTTTGTATTACGTTCTGTTCATAATTCAACTGCAACCAATCGAGATTCGTTTTCCATTACTTGGTAGCTGTTTGGATGGGGATCAAAACGAATTTATCCGTGAGAGTGTATGTGTTTTTGATGTCCAATAGGTCTTTGTCTCTCTAAAAGCGGTGGAAATTCTGAATTTTCTTATTTTTGTTTGTTTGTTTCGAATTGATTGTTTTGAACACTTGAATGTTGGGTTAGTGAGCAGTTGATTGATATTCAGGTTACAGGTGTTGTTTATTTTTCACATTTTACTGGTGGGGACGAGGTGAAAATGGGGGTAAAACAAGCTATAAGGAGCCTTGATGCTTTTCCTCGTGCAGAGGAGCACTTGATGCAGAAAACACAAACCGGGGCAGTCGGTAAGGGCTCGTGTATTTTTCTTTTTCTGGCTCTGTTTGTGGTGTATGAATTTGGAATGGGAATAAGGGTAGAAACATGAACTAAGCAGCAAGGATGTTTTTTGATGACACAGTTAGCGAACCTCTTATTGGGAATGTTCTAACCTCAAAACTCTGAATTTTCAATGGCAACATTCCCTAAAAAATGTGCCTTTTGAACAAATCCGATTGGCATGTATGGGATACAAGTTTATTACTTTATTTGTATTTGTTTGTATGTAATGTAGCCCATATTGTTTTCCATATAATAGTTATTAATGCATTCAGCTCTTCATAAGAACCAACTCTTTGTAATTTTTTAGTTGGGTTGTTCGACATGAGGTTTTCTTTTAGTATTTGAACTAATTTTTTGGGAAGAGAATAGAAAGATCAGGGCAATAATGAAACCAAACCTTCGGAGGTTAGAACTATATCGAATAGAAGAACTGTAGTACATTTTGACTGTTTGAAAGCTAAAGAAAATGAAACCAAATCCCGCCTCTCTCGACTTTCTTTTTTCTTGACGAACTTCTAAGAAGAGAAGGTTGATTGTTTCAGCACTAAAACCTGACTTTAAGAATACAACTTATGTCATGCACCCATGCGTATATTGTTTAACTCACAATTTAAATTAAACCATTATATAATCTGCCTCTCTAACTCAGCTGGTAAACTCATTGTCCCAAACTGTCAGTTTTGGTTAAAAATGAGCAAACCATACCACATTTTCAATATGTTGAACGAAGTTTGTATTAGGAATTTCATCCTTTCCCTCATAGTCATATTTAATTGGCTGATTGAACTGTGCTCTGTTTCATGTTTGCTTATTTTGTTGCTGCAGTCTCCGTAATTGGTTTAATCATAATGGCAACTTTGTTCTTGCACGAACTGAAGTATTATCTTTCTACATATACAGTTCATCAGGTTCGTCTTCACATGACTATTATCTTTTCATTTTCACTGTAATTAGATGGTTTTTTAAAGTAGATATATCAGATGCATGCATACCTAAGCATATATACCTTGAAGCATGCGACAAAATTTTAAAGCATGGGAGAAGATGTTACCTGGTAAATAGATACATTCGTAAATTTTCTTCCACCTTATAGTAAACTTCCTTTCAATACCAACAAATCGCCATAGATGGGTTGTTTTTAAGCAATGCCTTTTAGGGGGTCCAAACAGCAACAAGTACTGAATGGGGCCATTTGAAGCGAACTTGGGGGTGTTTGAATAGATCCATTGAATCTTCGAAGAAATGAGAGAATAATTTTTTTTTTATCATCACTAAACTTCAGTTAATCTGATCATGGTGATGCTCAGTTTCATTATGGCTTCTAAAAAACAGGAAACTCATTGAATGACCTAGGATGCCAAAGACAATAAACAATGAAGCCATCACCTATTGGGAGCACAACCAATCACAATGAGAGCTATGGATAGAGTTGATCCATTGATCCTGGCAAATTTAACTTCTTAACTCTCAAGTCACACCTCCACGACTGAGTTAAAATGTCTGAAAAGGTCAATGACACTACACCAGCAATCACTTGATCGTTTAGGTTTGTATTTTATACTGAACATAGGTGATCAAGACTCATGGAAACATCACTGTCAGTCATTGTAATACATGCCTCTCCATAGCAGTATATAAACAAAAAATAAATATTGAAGAAGCAGTTTCTTTGGCCAAATGTTGCTTGATGTAGAAAATATTAGAACTGTTTAACCTATATGTCATACTTCCTGTGGCTTTCTATAAATTGAATGAGCATACATATTCAGTTTGTAAATTTCTGACTCTGATATGTCTTCTGCAGATGTCGGTTGATTTGAAACGTGGAGAAACTCTACCTATTCACATAAATATGACATTTCCTTCTTTGCCTTGTGATGGTTAGCAGTCTTTTTTCCTACTTCTATAACCCCTTAAGTAACATCAACTTTCATTGTTTTTTATTATATTTTTTGCCCTGAACAAGTCCCGGGTGCTCATAGTTTCTCTCTCTTATTACTTCCCTTGTTCCCTTTTCAGTATTAAGCGTGGATGCAATTGATATGTCAGGCAAGCATGAAGTTGATCTTGATACAAACATTTGGAAAGTAAGAACTTTCTTAAATAATACTTACTTTCATGCTGATTTGGTTTGGTTATATACATAACATTTGAAACAAGATGGACTAGAGGGTATCACATATTTTACATACTTCTTTCTCTCTCTCTCTCTCTCTCTCTCTCTCTCTCTCTAACCTGATTAGATTTTTTGCAGCTCCGGCTGAACAGTTATGGGCATATCATTGGGACTGAATATTTGTCAGATCTTGTGGAAAAGGAACATGAAGGTCACGATCATGGTATTACTTTTAGTTCATTATTTCCTCCAAACATAAGCAATACTGTTTTCTGCTTGTCTTTTACAATGGTTTCATCAGTTGAACTGTAATTATATTTCTTGATTAAAATAATTGGAGACATGCACTATCATGACAAAAAGTAGTTTCCTGCTGTCTTTAGTGCGAGCACATAGTTAGTTTTATCCAGCTGTAATCTTTTTCTTCTGCACTTTGTAACTGATCTACTGGAATGAAGCTTTATCCATCAAATAAATAGGTTGGAGAAGGGAGGCAAATTCTAGAAAATAAATTCATTATTGTTCTCACATCAGAGAAATGAGGTGGAAATCCTATTGATAAGTACTATATGATGGATTTTGGGGGCACTTACAGTTTTTAATAATTGTTGGTTCCAATAGTATATATTGTTTGGTTCTTTGTATCACTACATTTTTCCTAGAATGAGTATCCACTTTTTAAACAAATTTTGACCCAAAATGAGTGTCCATTTAGGAATTCAGTTATGTAAGGATTACCCATAACATCCCTAACCCTAACATAGATTAGTTAGAACTACTTGCGTTTGTCACACTAAATGCACATAGGGCCATAGGGGTGTCTAAGAAAGAATACAACGCTAACTAATGCTTATTATAATTATTATATGCAAAAAATGGAAAATAGACACTCATTTTTGAACAAATGGATTATTATTTTCATTGGGGCCATTTATTTAGGGAACTAAAGCACTCCTCCATAGTTCTACAATTGGAGGTGAAGAAGCTGAATTGTTCAATCTTATCTTTATCAAAATGATTTAGCTCATAAAAAAGTTTAATCAGATCATGGTAAAGATCATGGGGATGCAGACCAAAAGCCTCACACACAAGGCTTTGATCAAGCTGCTGAAAATTTGATAAAGAAGGTGAGGCAAGCACTTGCTAATGGAGAAGGATGCCGGGTATGTTTTCCTTACAGTTTCCAGTGCTTATCATGCTTATGAACTCATCCATCAGCCTTGTAATTTTTGTCAGCACTAAATGGTCAATATTTGAACCCACACTCTTTTGCAGGTTTATGGGGTTTTAGATGTCCAAAGAGTTGCTGGAAATTTTCATATTTCAGTTCATGGGTTAAATATATTTGTTGCTCAAATGGTTAGTAACTTCTTTTCCTATTAAATGGCTCACCAGTCACCACTTCATGTCACTTGACCTGCCAATTTACTGCCTCATTTTATGTTTCTAGTCTTAACTCTATTATCTATTTGCATAATGATGAATTGAGTTACTGTATAAGATTAAATAAGGTGTTTTTATTTAATAGAAACTGTTCATGTATCCCACATGGAAAGAATGTGAATACCATAGCCTCTTGATATACTAGTTTGGTCGTAAACCTATCTTTTAAGGTTTTAGGTTGCATATCTTTTTTTTTTTTGGGTTGTAATCAAGTATAACATGGTATCAAAGCTGGTTTGGTTTGGTCCTAGTGACCCATTTTTGTTGCATCCCTTCTTCGTCCACGTGCATGATCTGTTGTGTTATCCAACCTTCATGTGAGTGGGAGTGTTAATGTATCCCGCATTGGAAGAATGTAAAGAGGCTGTAGCCTCTTGATATTCTAGTTGAGTCCACCTATCAGTTTAAGCTTTTGGTTGGAGTCAAGTTTGATGAAACATTTCATTTCCAATCTTTCTACCTGGAAGAACTTGTTCCTTCACACTATCTACCAAGTTCTTATGGTCTTAATTTCCTTACAGATTTTTGAAGGAGCCACTCATGTGAATGTGAGCCACTTTATTGACGATTTATCATTTGGGCCAAAATATCCAGGAATCCACAATCCTCTAGATGGAACAGAGAGGATTCTGCATAGTACAAGTGGAATATTCAAATATTACATAAAGGTTTGAGTCCTAGACTTCTCTTGATTAATTAAAAAACTTATGATTTAAATTTCAGTCCTAATCTTGAGTGAGTATACTGGTATATAATGGACCCAACTGTTTGGGACTGGCTGAGCGGCTGCTCCGAGTCAGGCCTTAATCAAAAGATGGCAAATTTGTGCTTCGGAAACTGTTTTCCTAGTATAATTTTTCTTTGGATTTTTTTTCAACTTAATGAAATTAGAATAAACTTCTGGGCTTCAGAGGTCCAAAAGAATACATGTTTTCATCAGATTGGTTCTCTGGTACATGAAGCTACTTCCACTATGTTGGTGTATTACTAACTTTTGTCGATAGTGGCAAGAAAAAGTTTCAGAGGGCATAGATTTCATATGATTTCTACTGGTTCAATTCTGCTGTAACTGAACCTTATAGTGGGCTAAGTGAGAGATTTGTTGGGTTTGTTGTGTGTGCTTCCAAAAAGTAATAAGCCTTTGCTTATTAATCATAGAATTACTACTCCTTCCGTCCCAAAATAATGGTCCACTTGCCATATTTCTGTGAAAGTTGAGGATGAGTTAGTTAGAGATAGATTTTCCTCTTATACCCTCGTGTGTTCTTGCTCAAGGAGTTCAACCAACATATCTCAAGGAAATTGTTGGAGATTCATGCATAACTTATTTTGGGATATATATATTTTAGAAAGTGGACAACTATTTAGGGATGGAGGGAGTATTTAAAAGTTGTCAAAGAAACATATATGGATTGTGAAAATGACACGTGGTCATTCTGTATCATATTGCATTCAGAGACACTATTTAGTTGTGAGAATTTGCGTCATCAGCATAAGTGGGAAAAAAGAGAGGGATGGTTGAATATTTAAGGTAACAATTAAGCTAGTGACTGGAAAAGCACAAAGTTTGATTCCTTGGTTGTATCTGTAGCATGTAGCATCATTGGTTTCGTTATGAGATGTTTGTATCTCCGGATATTCAGTTTTTCTATATCTTGTGTCGCAGATTGTTCCCACCGAGTACCGGTATCTATCCAAAGAAGTTTTACCTACTAATCAATTCTCTGTGACAGAATATTTTTCCCCAATGACCGAGTTTGATAGGCAATGGCCAGGTTAGTTGGCAGGGTTTGTCTGTATATCACACACTGCCACTTTGTTTTCTTAACACCTTGTATATTGTCAGTGCTCACCATGTTTTTTTTTTGTTCTTGTGCAGCTGTTTACTTCTTGTATGACTTGTCACCAATTACTGTGACAATTAAAGAGGAACGTCGCAGTTTTCTCCATTTCATCACTCGACTTTGTGCCGTATTAGGTGGCACATTTGCTTTAACAGGTGCGTCTCCTGTTCTCTTTCTGTTCATGCTCTAGAGTTAAGTGGTAATCCAGCATACTTTAGGCTCATAAAGGTTGGTGATTCTCTAAGATGGTGTCTTTCTGAAATTCTACCCAAAACTGCAAGTTTTAGAAAATAGTGACCACATAGTTCTCTTAACAGCCTCCCGATAAAGATACTATTAAAGTTCAATGCACAACTATGCGGAACATATTGAGTGATTGGAGCAAGAATAATTATGAAGAAACTATGCTTCTTATTATTTAATAATCAAAATTCAAAAACCAACTAAACAAATAGCTTATGCCAACATATATATACCACCCAAACCCCTAAACCCAATAGGAAATAACTATAAAGTAAAACGAAATTACAAAACTGCCCAAACCCTCTCTGAAAACAATAAAAAAAAAATCTAACACCATCCAAACGGCCTCAAAATGGCTCAGGAAAGCACTAGGTCATGGCTGACGGCTATGAGTTTTGCTCGCATGCCTGTTTCAAGTGCGCCAACCATCAGTCCGTTCCGAGCACATAAGCATCTGATTCAGTTTCCTCTCTATTACTACTTTTCTCTCTAGATTCTTTCTACTATTACTTCACTCTCTACTGTCACTTGCATCAAAGTTGGGCTGCATTTTGGCCCTTCATATTAGCTTGCAAGTTCTTGTACATACGTTTCTCTTTCCAGAATCTAATGGGGAAACCTGCATATTGTCTTCAATGTTCACACGACCTTTCCATTCTGCTTCCTTTATGTTAATTTGCAATTTATTTCTCCTCTTATGTGCTTAAGAAGTATCTTTTACCCCGATGTGATCAGGAATGCTGGATCGTTGGATGTTCAGGCTTCTTGAAGCTATTAGTAAGTCAAACAAGAAAAGTGCAATGCGATGAAGTTGTGGAGTTTTCACAAGGGCTCACTCGCAAATTCATCTTAAAGGAATCAAAATGCAAGCTCAATTTAAAGTACCTCAGTGCCATTCATCATTGGGTTTTAGATTTGGAACATTGAGGCAAGAAATCAACTTAGCTCACATGTGTAATTCACTAATTTTCTCCCCCATAATTTTGTAAAATTGCATTGTTGCCCTCTTCTATTCTTATTTTATTTTTGGTCTCCTAATACTAATAGCATGTCATTTTATCTGTACCGATCTATGTTTTTTAGTTACCTAGAAAAGCTATATATGCTGTTCTGATTTACATGGATCTGAAAATATTATGAGAACTTTCAATCCCCCTTGGGATAGAGTTGACAATTTGGATCCTAACTTGGACATCTGAAATTCAATCTGATTTAAAATTGATCCAATCCGATTTGACCAATTTTTTGCTGGGGTTGGTAAGATTTTCTACGGCTAATCCACAAATCCAATCTGAATCCCTTTCGGATCGGATTTGGATTATTCTTTATCAATTCAGATTTGAACAAATCTGATCTGAATCCAAATTCCCACCTCTGCCCTAGAAGCATAAGGTAGTTCTTTCTTTGTATTTTTTTTTTTTTTTTTTTTTTTTTTTTTTTTTTTGCTCAAAGTGTGTTCATAGATTCACTTGTGAGCTAAAAATCCAGATTTTTAGACAAGAAAATGCTCTTTTGTTGAAGAAAAGGTAGCCAAAATGCACTTGACTAACATGATCAACCTCCCAATCTGCAACAACCTTTATGTTGCCCAAACAAGAAGGTAACCGGATATGGATTTGTTTTCTTATTGGAAAACCAGTCAAACCGGTTGGTTCGACCAAACTGGCCTGGTTTTAGGACAATTTAGACTTGCCAGAGCTTGTGTGCCCACATGAGTTATCCAATCAATCATGCAAGAATGATTGGGCAATCATATCATATCCTGCATTAATTAGGGGCGGCCCAACATTTTATACGCATACGCAAAACATTTGAAAATAATTGCAATATAACATTATAAAAAACTCTTATTTTTTCGTTTGAAATTTATTCTTGTAATGAAAACTTTGAAAATTGAAAAAATTATGGTTGCACATCGAAACTGTGTTTTGTTTCAAATACAAACATAAAATTTGAAAGTACAATATTAAAGATGTGATTTAGAATCTAAATACATAATTTGGAATCAAATTTTAGAAGTATGTCTCATTTTAGAAATGTATTTGACATAAGGTGACACTCATTCAAGTGTTGCGATCATGACTGTTTGACTAAATGCACCTTTTTTTTAGCATAACATTCTTAAGATTATTATTGATGAATCACGCAAAATTACAGTCAAACGAACTGAAACTAAAATGACCAGACTAAGACCTAGAGACCCGGAAGAGGACCGACTCACTACATCACTGATCAAGCAAACCGGAGATTGAAATCTCAAGAACCCCTGCAATAGCAAATCAGACCTTGACATCCCGGATTCTAACGCGAGAT
>JAYMTH010000047.1:0-40948 GCA_036897465.1 Pelargonium australe
CAGGTAAGCCTCGCCAGACCATACAAGTGCACGACGAGCCCACGCAAAGGGTTTGGTTAAGATATGCCAGATTCCCCTAAGTATACAAATGAAACCCAACCATACGTGCCCTCCAATTAGATCTTCCAAATCGTCTACACTAACAATCCAGCCCAGTTTATATAAACCTATGGAGTCCTCCTAAGCCCTTTAGAATTTTGAGTAGTTTGACTAATTTAAAGCAAAGTCGTTTATGATAGGTAAAATCCTGGTTTCCAATATCCGTAAATGAGGAGTTCCTGTTCGTCGTAGATCTATATTTCCTGGGATAATAAGGTGGGAAAGTTTACCTCCACCCCTTTTGTTAGTCTAGGTTCTAGTCACATTCTTCATTTTTTTTTCCTTGTTGAGACACTCGAGCTTTAAAGTGTGGTAGAACACTGGATTTTTCATCTAATAATCACGGGTTTTAGTCCTATTATGTCACAAATGAAGTTCTAATCATAATTTACCAGGCAGTTTTTTCAATTCAACTCTAGGGCTGACCCTTTGAAGGTATAGCATTCTTGGAACCCCGGTGTTCTTATGATAGAAAACTCTACAAAATTAATTATACAGAACAGCACTCTTAAACGGATCCATTAGATATGATTATGATATATAAGTCATTTTAAACCCTATGGGATAGGTGAGCAGCGCTTTTACTTTGTAACACGTAAAGGTTATAGTGCTCTGTCTTACTTGGAGAAAATACCCAAGGTTCGAATCTGCTTTCTTATTAAGCAATAGCTTTCTATGTGAGTGTTACAAATTTTAGGATTCCGAGTTTGCTATACCTTTTTAGGAGTAAAGCTGCTGATAATTGATTGTAATTCTTGTTAATAACAGCTTACTTGAATAGTAAGAGTCAAGATTTCCTTAAATACAGTATAGTTAATATAAAATGTCATAACTCTCAGGTAAGGGAATATCCCTTTTTGTAACGAACGGAATTTGAAAACACTGGATAGTTTTTTGTCCGATAATAAAAATTGTTTACTATATCTTCCAATCCACTTACTTAAAACCTCGTCTGGAAAGAACTTAGTAATCTAATTAAAATTAAAAACTAACCTAAACAAGACATATCTGAGATCGCTTACTTGCATAAAACGCTTTGGACCTTTGCATGCGGATTCTATGAACCAGTGCGTTACCACTTCACGGCACTCTAAGCGTAACCGCTCGACAATACCTTGGACTTATACTTTTGTGTTTGCTTTACTTCTATTGCTTCATACTATTCTGTTTTACTAAGCTATAAATGGTTGGAATTTCCTCGTTTGTTTACATTTGTGGATAATAAAGGCCCCCTTTTTCTGAGCGTATAGCTCTCGTGTTAATAAGATTCCTCCTTATATTATCCACGAACAATTCATTTATTAAAAAAAAAGCATATTTGTAAAACCCCCTTGCATTTGTAGAGTCAATTTCTTCTTGATTCTTCAAAACTGTTCTCAATTCTAAGACTACCCACTTCAAGTACGTATAGCAAAGTCCAAAAAACCCTTAATTATACTCATAAAAGGTAAAAATGTTCACTATACCACATAAGTAAATAACCGGGGATAGTCTTATTCATACAAGGAATTTTAAGCGCAAAACAATTCATAAACTAAATGTCTAGAACTAGAAAGTTTATAATAGAGAATCCACATACTTCTAACTTTCAATTCCAAATTGGGTTAAGAAGACTGTGACGCTGTTTAACGAAATAGTGGAATGCCCTCTATTCTCTTAGTCTAGTAATAAGGCTAGTGCGCGGGTATTTACTAAAGTAACGGTAAGCTACTAAAAAGTTATATACCACAGAAATCGGATAAACGGGACTCCTGGCATTTAATACGGATACTTCTAGAGATTTTAGTGAAGTTTAGATTTACTATGATTGAACAAACCTAAACACGAAGAACTGCTCTTAGTATAGAAAAGTACTCAGGATAAGAAGAGGGAAAGTTAACACAACTAGGGGAGCGTCCTAAAATGTGGTTAAAAGTTAATCTTTTAGCATTTGATAAGGTTTTTTGAATAATTTATATTTGATTGTAATTTACGGTACTCTCTATTTCCTGCAGTTCCGTTTCCATATTAGAGCTGCAAGCGGGGTTTTATTTCGGAGTCTGTTTGTTGATATTGTAAGCTTCGAATGGGTACTTCCTTATGTTAAGATAATTTGTTCAAGAGTCTAGGGTATTTAATAAGTTCTATGTAATGTACAAAACCTTTAAAGTTTATAGAAATTCTTTACCGAGAGGTTTACAATTTTATAGGAAAAAAATTAATAGATCTTTTTTTTTTCAAGATGGAGATTCGGTATTATAATTTAGGTAAAAAAGAATATTTAGGGTTTCTCAACGAGGGTTTTAATTACTTAACAACTGGGAACCTAACCTAAAGCACTTCTTCTATTAATAAATTCCTAAACTAGAAACTAACTTAGCTAATACGTATTTGGTCTTATTATAAGGATTTCTTTCCTAAAAAAGCAGGTATTTTTTATATAAAGGTATTTTTAAACTTTATTTCGTAATAAAAAAGGAGTGCTCGTCATAGATAAAATGTTTTCTCAGTGGTTTCGTTTCCCGAGGCAAGATAAAAGGCAATTCCCAGGATTTTCTTTATAGTTAAGGGGGGATTGCAAAGAAAAGTAACTTCTTACCTAAAGGGAGTCCCGCTTCTCGTTAACTAATCTAATTTCTTTAAATTAAGCGCAATCCCAAGATATTCGTATTGCATTAACCTTACCTTTATTGCTTATCAAGCCTCTCTTACTTTGTATTTATGTGTTTCTTTTACTCTTTATCTATTATGCACTTATTTGTCTTTGATTGATTAAGGTAAGCTACAAACGTAAACAAAAAGGATTTTAACACCCTTATTATTTATTAAATTATTTCCTATACAAAGCATTTTCCAATTACTAAATCTCGGAATACTCTTACTCTTTCATTTGTGTAAAAAAGGAAACCCTCCTTACTAAGGCCCAACTTCCGACATAGCATCCTAATTTTCATGTGTTTACCAAGCCCGGTTGCACAAAAGGATCTAGTTTTTGTATAACATTTTCGGGCTAATTATAGAAACAACTTAACTAATATCTCCTATATACACTTTTTATTACCAATATTTGAACCCAAATGCATAAAATTAGTTAGACTGTAAAAATCCCATCAAAAATCGAGTATCGGATTTTTATTGATCAGGATTACTCATTTCCTAAAAGAAGGACAAGTCTGTATTTTGTTAATACCTGTACATACACTTGTAATTTCAAGCATAAAATGTCATCTCGAAGAAAATATCTTCCCCGGGTTGTTTCGACAAGACAAAACAACTCTATTTATAAGATTCATGTCTTATCCTAGGTTCCGTTCAAGGAGACACTAGCGAGGGATTTTCTAAAGTAGTAATCTCCTTAGTTTTCTCAGGAATCCCCTACTGAGCTGTTCTAGTGAAAACTTCCTCTTGGTAGGAAATAATCCTAGTCAGTAATAGACTGCTTTTGTTATAAATACAATGTAGGAACTCAACAAAAGCTTGGGTTTTGTATTACTTATACAGACTACTCTTGGTTATTAGGATTTCCTACGATCGGTATCTCTTATCTTAACCAGAATTATGTATTAAAAAAGCCTTTCTACTCGAAGCTTATTATCTGCTACAAGGTTATAGTAATGAGTAGGGTTTGGAGGGAGTGAGCCAGAGCTCTATATAAAAAAGACTGACAGATCAAAGCAAAACTATCTAGTAAAGATTACTTTTGGCCGGTTATTCTCCAAAAATCACAAGGATATTGAACTCTATTCATCTCTCCAATGCTCCTTTTAGATCTTATTTGGTCCGCCATCATTGGGTTTTGGGGGAACTTGTTTTTCTATATGAGAGTTTGTTACATGGGATTTATTCTATACAAGAAGACTTCTAGTCATATGTATACCGGATAGCTGTAATTAACAGAATTTTAGAACCCCAAAAATATGAGTTTAGTTTTGCTGAGTCTTAGTCACTTTTTTACTTAGTCTGGAAACCACCCACACGTCAAAGCTTTCTATTTTCAGAAATCAGGATCAGGATTTCACATACTTAAAATTAACTCGTGTTAATAACTAGAATAGACTTGTAGTAGAAAGATTTCAGCAATAAAAAGTAATAGTAAATGCTAAAAGAGCTAACCAAAGGGGTTGTCTATAGGGGTTTTGAATGAGTCAAGTATACTGTTTTTTTTTTTCTATTCCCAGATACATGCGGAAGGGTAAAGGTTAAAAACAGTGTAAAATTCTGCCTTTTCTTTTGAAAAACCGATTAGGGGGGAGCCTAACAGTACAATCAATCGACACAAGTATTGACTGCCTGTACAGATTCGTGAGAAAGAAATCTTGTTGCTTTACTAGAACTTCCTCAATACAAATCTCTTAGTTAAAGTTAAAACTCCCGGCCCCTGTCCCTATTTATTAGGATTAAGAAATTCAACTAGAATAATAAAAGGAGTTTAACTTAGTTTCTACGACTTTAGCGATTTACAAGTATATAGGCACTAGAGTTCAATATAAGAATTTTATTATATTAAGTGATTTTATAACCTAACCCTAAATAAGATTCTTTTCATAGTAAGAGTATATATAATAAGTACCGGCTGCAATAAAAATAGGGATAATTTCCTATGCTTTAAACCTAATCTACTTAGGAGTCCTTTTAACGGTTTCTCCGCGGGTCCGCTATTAGATCAATGAGAATCAAGAACCCTATCTCTACCTATAAGGAGCCCGTAAATATACATACAAGCACTTCCTGCCTAGAAAAACTTCACTAAGAAGGACTTCGGAAACGGGGATACTTATTTAGATTATAGTTGCATGTCGACCTACGTCCCTATATAAAATACACAGGGATTCCTTTTTTAACAAAGATTGTTTAGTAAAAGTCCTAAACACCCGTTTTTTCTTTGTCTTATCTAAGCGATTCTCGAAAATAACTTTGGTATTATTCTATTTAATACGTATTCGTTATCTTTAGTTTTTCTTTTAACCCAGGGTATTCCTAGCTTTTAGGAGTGCCTTTTAAAATAGAGTTCTTTAATAAGTTCTGTGAATAAAATACATGCTCCCCATCAAGCCCAGTTAACACCTAAATAGGAGCTTACTAAATACTAAATAAGGGTAATATAGTAAAAGTTTCTCTTACTTGCTTACTTAATTCAGATTTCAGATAAAGGAACTTTTATACAAAATAGGTAAAGAAATTAACAAAAGGTTTTGTTTGACTGTATATCATATCAAAAAATGTCAAAGGGTGAAAGCCCCCGAAGATTCCAAAAGGATAGATAGCCGAGGCCAAGCCCACTAATAACTAATAAAAGAGGTTGTAGCTTTAGTATTTAACAATGCGAGACACCTATTTTTCTTTTTTGTGTTAGTTAAATACGTTCTCAATTACTTCTGAAGTTTCCTCAAGTTTTCACTTCTAAATGAAGTCTTTTTCAAGGGCCCTTCGTTTAAGAGATTGCTTATGTGTTTGGTTTGTGAAGCTAGATTTCGGGGGTATAAAGAATTTTTAGGGATCTTAGGCGTACTCTCCCCATATAGGAATGACTAAAACGGAAAAGTTTTAACGTAAAAAAGATACAGGAATATCTCACTTCGAAAAATAGAGTAATTCAAGGATATTTTATTAGTTAGTTCAGTAAAGGACTTTGTTACAAAGGAGCCTTTAGCTATACTTTTACTTAATTTGCTTAACTATTATTAAATAGAGAATTTTTGAGATACGTAATCTTATACTATAGGAATTCCGGTATTTTTTTAATATTGTAGGTTCAAATCTCGAGTTATAGTAATGGAAGTCTAGTTTATGTAGCTGAACTCAAAGCTCATGTAGAAAAAAAAAAGTTTACAAAAGAAACTGGAATCTTTCTAAACCTTAGCTTGTCGTCTATACTCAAAACGAGGTGTTTCTTGCCTAAGTGCCCGTTTATTCTATGTCTTACACTTGTAACATACAGCAGATAGTCTCTAATTGCCCCTAGACTTACCAGCTTACTAAAAACACAGAAAACCCTCCTCAAATAGAAACTTGTAAAGATCATGCCGAATGTTAAGAAAAGAAATGCGCAATTTTCTCAAGTTACCCTGCCCGGCAACGAGGTTATTGAGTCTAATCCTAAAGTCCCTTTTTTAATATCTATATTTATCCTATGAATCCCCCCGAAGTTCCCATAATTTTTGTTCCGAGTAAAGTTCAAGTTAGGGCGAGGTCCTTCCTTAATTCGGACAAGTTTTCAGCTCCATCGGGGAGTCTAAAAAGCTCTGTTAGTCAGGTATGTATATTTAGGTAAGCTCTATCGTTTACATAAATCCCTAAAGTTACTGTACTTTTTTCGTATGTAGGCTGTAAATTATCAGGTTCAGAGGGCTAAGTACTTAAGTATGCAGGAACTTGCTTGTAAAAAAAATACCTTATCAGATTTCTTGTTTTTATTAAATTAAGGATACCACTACTTTAGAAACGGAATACCATAAGTTTACCTTAGCTCGGGTTGCTTAAATTAATAGGGTAGGAAGCTAAACTCTCCCACTTCGATTGTAACTTGTTTACGCTTTTGAAGTTAGATAAATGTAAACGAGGAAGCATAAAGAATAAAAAATATAGTAAAATTAAGAAAAACAATAAGCTAGACATTATAGAGACTCTATAGAAGCGTGTACTTCAATATAAGTCAAATTTGTTCATGAGTAAACCCTCTGCTTAATCCGGGTCACGTGAATAATCTGGCTGAGAAAAATTAGTCTTCATTATGCCTTATGACAAGCTTTTTATATACCAAGAGCTTACTATAATAGGTATTTGTCTTGTATCTTTTGTCGAGGGTTGTTCTATGTTTCTTTGGTAAAAAGGGAATCTTTTTGAGAGCTCTAGGGGAGTCTTTGCTTTCGGTAAACGACTTCTATAGGGCCGGATAAGAAATTAACTTTGTTCTATATGTTTCCTGCTAGTTTTCTTTACCAAAGGCTTGCTTTATTGGGTTTCTGTAATCAACATACAAAACTCTGTTGCATCATGGGTTCAAATCCCATTTCCTCCGAGCAAATGAAAGCTGTGCAATAGAAAAAAGCGATCTACTTTAGTTTATTGCGAGGTTATTTAATAAAGGATATTTGTGTGCTACAAGGAATTAAAAGTATAACAGTTTCCACTTCAAATCGGTGTACTTTGAATCTAAGAACAATAAAGATAGAGAGAAATTATCTATATATAGACAGCTTTTCTGTAGTTTCTTAGACTCAAACTTTATACAAATATACAAACAAGAGACCCCGAGGAAAAGAGAAGACTACCCTTTCATGGTGTATAGCTTAGTTGGTAGAACATTGCGCTGTGAAGCTAGCGGGCTCCGGTTCAAGTCCTGCCAAAGAGGGCTTTTATAGAGAGGAAAAGCTCTTTTTCCACCCTCAAAATGGAAACCACTTTTTAATCTTACTGTGTATCCACTTTTAAACCTAACATTAGACTTGAAATCCAAGATTAGTAAACTTCCCATTCCCACACGTAGAGTCTGTCTAGAATATCCTGATGCTAGTGCACGCGAAAAGTTTTAATGCCTGTTTTCAAGGGTCCTAATAAAGTAGCTGCTCTTGCTTGTTTTGAATAAGGCTAGCTAAAGGGTTCAAACTAAGAGCTGTATTATCGGTGCACTCAGAATCTATGATCTATATTACAAGGCAATCAAAGAGGATTACCAAAAAGCATCCCATTTAAACTTAAAACAAGCCTTTTTCTTTTAGCTTTAGTTAAGTAAAAATTCTTTGAAACTAAGCGGATAAGAAGGGGTTCGGAATTCAGTGGTTAGAACATTAGGTTTTTACGGCAGGCGTCGTTCATAAAACTTATTTATTCCAACGGAGATAATCATATAACTTCTGCTAGTATAGTTATAAACTAAGGAAACCTGGCCTAAAACCTGTGGTCCGATATCCCGTGATTGCATCGATCAGGATTCCTCTGCTTTTACTGATCAGGTACAGAAAGCGAAGAATTTAAGATATGTTATGACTTTAGTTTTTAATTCTACGTTTCAGACTGGATGGAAAGTACTTTTTAAATAGTAAAAATCTCTCATTGCGCTTGGTAGAGGCTCTAGGGTTGAGAACAGAAATTAGAAAAATGCTTTCGTACCTGAGAATCTCCCTGGGATAGTGGCCAAAGCTCATTAAGTTTTAGTAGAATCTCCAACGAGTTCTATTCCTTTAGGTCTTTTAGGACATTAACTACCTTTAAGTCAAGGGAATTCCCCTAGACTGACTTAATAGAGGTGCATAGATAGGACAAAGTCTCTTTTATCATATCCCTTACTTGCCGTAAGGTTACTATATGGGGCTAGACTCTTACTTTGAGTAGACTTAATAAGAATTATAATTAATAAAATTGCATATATTAGTAACTTATAAAAATTCTCAAGGTTTCACACTTATGTAAGGGATACCTACAAAAGGCGTAAATTCTCGGTCAGACTTTGGGTCAGGAATATAAGAAAGAGGAGCCCGGTCTAAATAATTAGACAATCCCATCAGTAACTTACCTACCCAAGCAAGGGTACTCTTTACTTCGTAACTAAAATTAAAGCCTGGAAGATGATGACTGGTAACTAAACAAAAACTCCCTGAATTCCTCTAAAAAACCTAAAAGGGGCTGTCTAGTTAGAAAAACCTCAACTATAAGTCTGGAAGATTCCTGTTTTTAGAAGCTCGGGGTCGCACGAAGGGCAGCCTCAATATATGAAGTTTAGAAAAATCCTACTTATACAAATTGGTGAAGCCTTTCCCAGGTACTCCTTAATAGCTCCTCTTTTGAGTGCTAAGCTGAGTCACTTTATATAAGTATGAAGGTTAAAAACTATTCCTACTACCTTCCTAGTTACATCCTCCCAAGAGCGCTTTTTTCGTTTATTTCAAAGAAGATATTAGAGGCTTTTGTTTTAGAGTGAGTTTTTATGGAGCCCCTGTTGTGAGCATTTAAATCTGATTAGCAGTACACATTTATTTAATATGAGAGGGGTTGGACTATATAAATATTCATAGTATAAAGGGTTGTTATCAACTGGTGTAATACTAAAAGGGATGCTTGGAAAGGGTTTTTGGCTTAGCATACATAAGTTTAAATCAGACTACTAGAATTCCTGGAAAAACTAAACTTAAAAGAGGACTAAAGCAGCGCTTTTATGCTGTACCTATTTATATCTTTTTATTGAGACCATAAAACAGGAAATCCAGAGTATACTATTCCCAAATTCCCAAGCTCAGAATTGAACCCAAGAAAGCTACCTCTGTAATTCTTACTTTTTAAACCGTATTTACCAGAGTATCTAACCTATAAAGTATTTCCAAATAAAGAGCCCGGGATCCAGGTTTTTTCGAAGACTTTGACTAAGGAAGATATCTTTCTCCGTTGTAGGAAACTAGTCACTTCTTACAGCTGGTAGTAAGATAGCTTACTTCCGAATTGGTAGCTTAGATAGGAATCTTGTAGTAAGTTATGAGTTCGAGGTCTTGTGATCCAAGTTGCAACCCCCCCTTTAGCTTAGCGTGAGAGCTTAAATATTTCTAGAAATTTGTCCATGAAAGTTAGGTAGGCTATGCTATAGTACAAACCTGTTATTCTACAAAAGTGTACTCTACTACTAGTAGTAAAGAAATAAATACACTTTTTTTTTTTCTACCTACTTTGTATTGGGCTTCGCAGTATAAATATTAATCTCCTTTGTAGACTTAATTTAGTAAATGCTTGTATCTAATTTATTTATTATCTATCGGACCCTACTTATATCAACTATAAAAACCAACTTTCGCTTTCTTGCACCTATATCGTATCTGGGGTATCTTCTCTACTCTGTTTTAAAATTACTTGCCTATACTATTCTTCCACTTGTTACACTACGTCAAGCGAATCTTGCAGAGTAAATTCCAGGCATTCATTCCTGGCCTGGAAGTAGGGTTATATTATATATCGCGATAATTTTAAGTTTCCAAGGTGGTATACAATGGGGTACCCTTTGCTATAGAATAGAGACAATTTGGGACAGGCGCAAAAGGGGCCCTTATAAAAACTCTAAACGAGAAGTCCGCCCTGAAAAGAGGTTAAAAAGCGCACAAAGATTTGACTTGCTAAAGCTTTGCAAGGTATAAAAGGAAGAAGTTATAATATGACCCGGCTTTTACGTTGAATTGAAGGGAGATAGATAATTAACTCCACTTACCAAGATCTCGGCTAGCTATTCCTAAGGATTTCTTAGTATTTATTTGACTTTATCAGTTACTTCTATAAGCAGCCACTTCTTGAACCTGGGTTTACTTTGTATTTTAACGGGGTTCTATTGTTCTTATAAATGGGATTTTCATAACATAATAAGCAAGTAAAGGAAAAGCTTCTTTTTTGGTATTTAAATTATGTAAAATATCCCCTATCCCAAAGTCTTTAATCTGGTCGACCAATATCTTAATTTTGTTGCTTATTCTGCAGTTTGAGAAACAGAAACTTTGCATTGAATTATAACTTACAGTGCTTTCCGTGTTATTGAATTTAGTTCAGTGCCCGGTTTATCTTAAGGGAAATCTTGTCCTGAATGCTTAATTACACTTGTTTTTTTATGGCAAGAATCCCCTCTTTTAGTTTCCTGTTATAAACTGATAGAGTCCAGATTATAATTTAGAGTACAACTAACTTTTTATAAGATAACCGGCTTTTGAGGAATACGCATACATAATATAATCGAAGTAGGAGCTTACAAAACCTGTTCCGGTAGACTACAAAACTCACGATCTGGAAACCCCAAATTTGTATAAAGCCAGTAAAGTAAACCTTTCCTTTTGGTTTTGATAAAAAAATTACTTGGGATTCGAAAATAGGTGCTTGTCTTAGGAATAGGAGTTAGGCAAATAAGGGATATTAAGTAAGGGTATAAATTTTCGCTAACGAATGCTAGCTTTAATATAATAGGAGTATCTCTGCTTTAAGAAACAGAATAAATAATGAACCTTAGGACTAAGCGTTGACTTTCACTTCTAACTTTAGAAATCAAACCTCTATTCTATTTTTTAAGAAAATAAGGTTTGTTAGCTATCCCCTTTTCCGGAATACTAACAGCGCAGAAATGTACACATAGAAGCTAGTAAAAAAAGGCTTACTGTATCTCCAACCAAAAACTAAATTTCTGGCTTCAAAAAATGGAGTTAATATCTGAATTCTACGAGACCCTCCTTTTTTCTTACAACTAATCTTTAGAACCAGCAACTTAGACTAAACAAAGTCACGTAACGCTTCACTTAATTCAGAGCAATAACAAACCTCGTACTAATCATTATTTCCAATCTACTTTGTACCAAAGAGATAATACCAAATATCTGTAATCTATCCAATAAGAAATAAAACTCACTTAGAGAATTCAATACATAACCCAATAGGGGACTTAAGATACTGTATAGGGATGTAGATTTATTCTTAGTTATATCCTATAGAATCCCAAAAAGCTATCAAAAATACGTATTGGTTCCCTAAATATAGGGTTTCTTGGAACTAACTTTATAAGAATTATACTTAGTTAAGGGAAATGTTTAAATTAGAGGATCGCAGAAGTTTAATATATAAAGTAATGTATTGCTTACTAAGTTTTTAGTCTTGATATACAAAAAAAATAAGTAACCACTGATTTTCTAAGACAAAAATTTACGGCACCGGTCTAAACAATTGAAAGGAATCCTCATAAATTTATTAAGGGTGTAAGCTTTATACTTGCACCTAATATAAGATTGCTTCTGACTACTTATGAATCCTAATAAAGCCTTGATTGAACCGGTAAAATTACCATATTATATAACTAGAATTTATACATCCTTTATCCTAAGCGTGTCCAAGTATATAAAGAATACTTCCTAAAGAACGAATCAAAGATCAGCTTTCCTAAGCGTAGAAACACCCGATAAGGCACAAAAGCCTACAAAATAAAGCACAATAAGTGAGTATTCAGTAACACCTTAGAATGCTCTTCTAGGGAATCCCGTAACCAGAATAAAGTACCTTAGAATCTAGTTAATTTTATTACAGAAGCACCCCTTTTCTTTGTACCTGAGGTGCTAAGTTTGCCTTGCAAGAAAGAAATAGAAGTTTATTTTACTAAGATAAATTATGGTGGAATTCTAAGTGTATACCTAGATTTTCGATCTGTATTTAATTTAATTTAAGGGGGCCCTGGCTTAATTCAGGTCTATAAGCCTTTAAATTACGGGGTAAATGTTAATAGATTATCCTGGTAGAAATATAATTTAGGATAGTCTCAATGCTTGGTTAAAACTGAAGATATTATCTAAGTGATTTCGAGGGGTTGACTTATGTTACTTAGATTTTAAATCCGAATAGGGTTTCCGGTCCTACCTACTCTGCAAGATTTTTCCAAACCTGTTTAAGAAAAGCTATCTTTAAAGAGAAGAAGTATTCTATCTGGGACGGGCCGTGGGTTTATACGTAAACTCAATTAAGGATTATAATGGAGTATACCTCGTACAAAAAACTGGATTGAAGTGGAACGGAACCCCGTTTGTAAGTATAGGGGAAATCTCTAATCTTGTTGGCGAAAGGGTTAGTTAAGTCTAAGCACTTTTGGACAAAAGGGTATCCCGCAGTTACCAGGAATCCCGATTAAAGGTAATTATATAGATTATTTTCAGTATTTCAGAACTTGGATCAATATCCGTGCTAAAGCCCCCTCAATGGGTCTTTTCGGTAAATGGCAATACTAGAACTAGAGGTACCCTAACCCTACCTCTACAAATTATTCCTTAAATTACATATTTTAGGCCTCTTACTTAAACTAACAGAATTGCTTTAATCCTTACAAATTTAGAAGTGAACTTGCTTTTGGATTACGTACGATACAATGAAGAAGTACTTGGCAGGTTTTCAAATTTATGCCTATATAGGTACAATGGCCCCTTAAGTTCTTCTTTTTTCACCGATATTCAATAGTAGTCCTTGAGTAAAAAAAAGTATGGGACATATTATCTATCTTTTTGGCAAATAATATGGAAGTTTTGGCTCTAGTAAGTCTCTCTTTTCGATGAAATCTCCTCGTTAGTAGCTTAGAAAGTTTTAGTATTAGTCTTTATCTTAGTCAATTAATTTTCAATAAAGTTAGCAAATCAGGAGTCTAATAAAGCATTCAGTAAAGAGTCAATCGGTATCACACTCTTATCAAAGGGTAATTTTGGGTTATATAGTGAAATCGCGCTTAGTATCTTTGCGTGAGACAAGAGGGCTCGTAGTACTAATACTACTTTGACTACTGGACACGGTAACTCATTGCAAGGAAGTAGCATAAAATCCTCAAATGTTATAGGTTGTTTTGTGATAGGAAATTCTCTATTATGGGGTCAGAGCACACAAGTTATATCATTAGATTCTTTACGATCATCCTTAGCGAACCTATTTCTTACTTAACTCTTCTAATTATGCTTTTTTTTAATATACCCCCCTTTTTTCCAGGGGCTCTCTTGATACTTCAGAAAAACTATAAAAAGCAAACCTACTTAAGTACCTAAACCAGCGCCCTCATTGCTAAGGGCTATGAAAAAACGCAGGAAATATCTACTAAAACTTAGTTTCTTACTAAACTCTATTGGTATTGTAAAGACTAGTCAAGTGTCCGAAGCTTTGTTAAATTTAATGCTATTTTAAAGGACTTCTCAGATAAGAGATACGGAACTCCAAAAGTTGGGTGAAATCCTCTACTCTAGCATGTCCTCTTAGGTCTAAATAAAGGCTTAGTTATAAATATTATACCGAGAGCTTCTTTACAGCTAAATATAATTATAATAACTTTACTTGCAGATATTAGGCGCCCCATGTAGATTAGTTAGGGTGTTAACATAAAAACTATGTACCTATTTTGAGGAGGAGTCCCTTTACCTTTAAAGAAGGAGCTAAGTACACAAAAAGATTCTGTTCTATAATTTAGCACCACTTTTTAAGCTTTTATATCACTATAAAAGAAAAAGACTAAATAGGTTTTCAAGATAAAGGCTTTATACTAGCTTTTAGGGAATACTAAAAAAGGATTCCGATTACATGCTAAATCTTATAGAGACTTTCTACTTGTGAGGGATAACATAACAGATGCTTGATAATGCCCGACTTTTTGCAAGGAGTTACATCAAAAGATCCTTATAACTGAATCAAAGTTTTTGCTCAGGATCACAGAGCTTCCAAAGGATTTTATCCCCCTCCATCATAGAAGATTCTATATAAAACGTCTTTAAACATATAAAGCGCCCCAAATTGCTATCCTAATAAAAGGAGAGGTTTTTATTCTAATATATGGGTGACTTATAACCTTTGCGAGGCTCGTGCTATTAATAAAGATTAAGTAGTATAATTCAGAATAATTAGAAAACCTAATGAAATGAAACACCAAAAGCTACTCCTTATTTCAAGACAGTCAAAGAACCCCTACTCTAGGTTCAACAAGGAAATATATTTAGATGGATCTAGCTACCATACTAGTTTTTTACATTCGAGAGTAATAAATAACAAGCTCTTTATTTTCTATATAAGCCTGATACTTGACAGTTAAAGAATTAAGTTTACATAAATAGACCTTCCACACAGTCTTTGGTACACTAGCAACAATTGAATTAGATCCATTCTACTTCGGAAGTTTTCACACTAGTAAAGTAGAGGGCCCCTTTTAGATAATTTAGGAATAAGCCATTCAGGGTTAGCCTTGCTTGCACTTTATATTATTATGATTATTATTATATCTTAGTTTATATTGGAAGCGCTCTTATTGAGGACTTAAATGTTGTGTGCCTTGTCAAGGTTTCCAGGAGTATAGTAATCTTGGTATTGAGGACAATCTTAAAGAAGCTTTTATTCTTTCTAAATTTTGTACAGAGCTCTTGCTTTTAAATAATTATAGACGAAATTTACTTAAGCTTATATATGGTTTAGGACCTAAGAATATATTAGCCTTTGATATTAAATAAATATATATATAGCAGCTAGCTAGCAGGAATTATAACTACCCTCTTATGTTATGTATCATGTGTATTACGCAGTTCTAATAAGCAAAACTAAAAGCTTTATTTTAGTTCCTGTAAACGGTAGTAGAGTGTAGAATAAAAAGAGTTACTAAGTTTTTAATTTGAACAAGATGGTAGTTAGAATATAAGGGTTCGCTGGGTTTACTCATTATAAATAATTGCAAACTTATCGGGGAGTAAAGAATACCAAGAATTCAGAGAGGTAAGGAAAACGCGTAAAAACCAAATTTTATTAAGGTTTTCGTGCCATAATATTCACACTATCGGAACTATCTAGAAAAGACATATTCGAGTCATGTATAGAATAAAGTAGGTAAGTGATTTCAATCTAAAGCTTGCCTCATATTATGGTTTATAGTATCTGGGTCTGAGATAGTAAATTTAAATAGAGTGAAAAACCTTGTGCTTGTGATGGAAACTTTAGTTTTTTCTCGGTTAACAAGGTCGCAGAGATTTGTAAGCCATAGAGGTCTTAGCTTTTCAGTTGTTAAATCTCTAAAAAATCTACAGGAATTTTAAAAAGTTTCAATATGTTTTTTAAGTTTTTAAGTAGATACTCAATTCTTAAAAAGAGCCTTTTGAAGAAGACCCTTTAATACAAGAACAACAACTACAGAATATAGCTCATAAGAAGAAAAGTCGTACATTTATCCTAGCGACTAATAAAAAAGGGTATGAAAGGTATTAAGAAGGGCACGCGGATACAGAAAGAGTAACAAAGTAAGTAGTTATAGGTATTATGAATATAAGAAACAGGGTATTACAAAAAACGGGTAGTGAGTAAGAAGTTGGTAGGTATTCGGGGTTCTGTCGTAAGTGAGTCAAGTCCTTATTCTTAATATAGAAAGTCTAGCCACTTAAAGTCTTTAAATTTCAAGAATTCGAGCAATAAAAGTTTCCAATAGCAAGGATATAGGACTTAGTCTAGGGCTTTACAATAGAAAAGCCTTTCCTTACTCTTAGTCAGTTAAAAGGGAGCTTTTTACTTAAAGAGTTCTAGGCTATCTATTTTCCGATAAGTTCTAAACTCCGATTTCAGTTAGCTAGTATTTTGTACCATTATGTTATATGTAAAGGGATTCTCAGAAATAAATAGAAGCTTGTATTTAATTTTTGGAAGTATATAATTGTCTTAAACTGTTACTAGGCTGTAAAGCCCGCTGTATCTCGGTTAATCCGATATCCTTTTTTCTACTCAAGGTTAAACTTAGGACTCAGTCATAGCAAGGGAAAGTTTGTCGACAAGAATTAAAACTATGTTATATTTTTGATTCCTCTGACGAACTCGTAATCGATACCAATAGGAAATCGTACTAATATCTATACGGCAGACTCTCATTTTTATTAGGTTCCTTTTAATTAAAAACCCCTTGTTGTATTAGTTGGTCCTACGTGGAATTTCCTTTATTATGGAATTCCTTGCTGCTTACCTCTACACGATACCTAGTGATTACTACTCTCATTAGTAGTAGAAGAAAAAAGCAGGCAACACAGGTAGACAACTCCTCTCCCTCCTGGCATATTCTCTATCTCGGCGACTCTAAAGCAAGTAGAACAAGAGTAAAACCCCATCTTTTTTATTTCTTTATTGTGCCGTATTTTACTTAGGTCTGGAAAACCTGCTTAGTATTGTAAAGGAATTCTATTCTATTCTATTCTGTAAATAACTAATGGAACAGAAATCTGTAGATTCCGAACTAAGAAAAGAACTACTACGAAACAGCGGGTTCTAATTCTACAGTATATAAGACAGTAACTTCTAGGGCTGCAGTAAGAGAGTAACATGAAGTACGTAAGCGGGAAATAAGGGGTGTTGAAAGCGCCTTATTCATAAGTATTTTTACCTATATATGCAAAGGTTAAGTCTCGCCGGTGAGTGTCCCAGAAAAGGCCCCTAGTTACGCATTATAATATTTTTTGGTAAAAAAGAAACCCTATAAAACTCCAAACTCTTGCGGGGGGGCCTTGGTTATTCTTAACTGTAGTTCACGAAGGGACAAGCTTTTTGATATTCTTAATAGGGAGTCCTTTACTACAAGTATTTCCGTTTTTAACAAGTTAAGGTATCCTTTTTTTTTTTTCTTTATATCTAGGTAATCCTTATCGCGAGAAGTGCTTTTCATGCCTTGGGATCTACTGTTATTTCCAAATCTAGGGAATTTTTGTCTTTTTAACCCACTACCCAAAAGACTGAGATGAAGTTGTTGAGGTGCTATAATATAGAGACCTACTTTTAAGGTAAGGGAAGCTGTGAATTATGTAATAAAAAAAGTAGACCTATTGCTAAAGCCTTCAAATTAAAAGCAGGAATACTACTAATCAATTCTATACTAAGTATCTTTACGAAAGTCAGTTTAAAAGTAAAGAGGATTCAACCTTAAAGTATTAACAAATTCTTTCATTAAAAGACTCTTTTAGTAATTTAGTATAGTACCTTCAGTCGAACACATTTCATTTGTTAATTTCCATAAAAAAGCCAGTAATTCCTATAGAATTAAGTAGGGTTTTCTCTTTCAGCTTAACGAGAATTCTAGGAATGTTAGTTATAAGTAAGGTATTTTTAAAAGGTAAGTAATTGAAGATATAGTAAATCAAAGACAAAAGGCTTGGATGTACAAAGACCTTCCCGGGATGAACTAACTGGTGTTAAAGTGCACACAAGTGGTCGTAGAGCAGGCTTTAGTATTATTCTAATGAGTATAGATTTGTTTGCTAAGTCCTTTTATTTTAGAAATCGAACCCAGTATATTTGTATTTAGGAGAAGTTTGTACCATTAGCACGATGACTATTCTATACATATTTATTTAATTTGTTTAGTAGCAACAGTGTTAACACCACTTGAAAAAGGGACTTCACTTCCCCAAAAGCAGGAGTTTCTAGGGAATAAATTCTACAAAAGTATACGAATTCTTTTCTGATTCGTAACGTAAAGTGACACTCACTTGGGTTACACAAAATATTGTTAATCCCTAAAAACAATCCTAAAGAGAATCGCTAACTATGAAATATCCAGAAACTGAGCACTGTTTGGAAGTTTACCTTTTTGTGAATTAGACAACAAAAAACAGGAAATAGTATAGAACTAGTCCTGGCAAATGCATTTTGATAGACTCGTTTTGAGCCAGTGATATTCTATTATCAGGGGAACCCCCTATAAACACTAATTTAGGATATGTCCTTTTCTTACAAATCCTCAACACCTGTTTTAATAAAACTAAAGCAGGAGCCCTTCCTCTAAACAAGAATTCCTACTCTATAACTAGTGCATTTTAAGCAGCAGGAGCTTTGTAAAAACAATGTGTTAAAGAAAGAAGGCTCTAATTACATCTTAACTTTTAAAGACTTTTAATAACACTTATACAGAATAACAACGTAAAACTTCTATCATATCTAAAAGCGGGCAAGAGGTAATTACCTTATTACTTATATATACGGAACAAAATACTTATCTCCAAAGCACGCACCTGCCCCTCCGCTTCTCCTTTATTTTATTATTTGTTCTATTACTCTCAAATTCTGTGAACTCAAGAACAAAAAGCTAATAGAGAAGGTCCCAAGGAATCCGTAGAATGTAGGTTTTTTGTACCTTGGAGTCAACTTAGCATGGGCTTTCAGAGATAAGGTCGACTATCGGGCTCCATATGCTACATAATTTATTAGATACTCAAATTATAAGTAGTGAGTCCATACAATAATTTAGGAAACTCCTAAAATAGATAAGGGCCATTTAATTTGTTGTCTTACTCAGCTTTATATTTTACAAGAGGTTTGCAGTTACTGTTTTTAGGTGCAACACTGGGTCGAGCTTCATCCTTACAGGTTTACCGAAGATAAAGTTTATTTGAACTGGTAAGCAATTCCTCACTTTAACCAGTAAATTCACTATCCAGAGCTCTTTTAATTTATTAATAAAAGCCTGAAGCTTAGTATTAAGTATTCTTTTTACCCACATTATTTAGGATAGTTTTGTCCCTTTCATACCTAAGTCAAAGCAGCTCTTTAATTCCCCTCTGTTTCCTACGAGCTCCCGGGTTCTACTTTTGTTATACTTAGGCCAATTCTCGGTTTTATATATACCTACCAAGAAAGATAGACATCCTTTCGTATATGCAGTCCTTTTAGGGGGCTATTTCCCTGTTGTCTACAGGACATATTCTCAGAGTTTCATCTCATTCGATATTAGTAGCGCTCGGATGTTCCAAGGATTTCTTGTGATATGATAGAATATGGAACATTCTAGAATATTCGCTGACTTTGGTAGAATTGAAAAAGCCGCAGTAAAGATAGCAGTAATTGGTTGGAAACCGACCCCTTTTCTTTTAAGTACTTCTCTAGAATTGCTATCTAGATAGAGGGGGTAGTACATACTTATTTATAAGGAAGCACCCCTCGTAAGCGTAGTATATACGCAGGAGTGAGTAATAAAAACTTTAGGAACTCACCTTGAGAGGAATAACTCTCTTGTTAAAGATTTTGCGAATAACTTACAGTAATGAGGATAGAAGTCAGATTAGGAAGTAGATTCTTGTGAATATAGATTAAACTTTAAAGCCTTGTAAGAATAAACATAATATGTAGGATCCAAAACAGGGTCCCCGCGAGCCAGCTGAGTTTTTATCATCAAACTTATAGAGGTTCCGGAATTCTTGAAAATACTGCATTTATGTCATGAGATCCAGCTTAAAAATTCTGTTTAGTTAAATAAAGAGTTAGGTATTACTAGAAAAATGTTCCATAGAACAAACAAATATACTAGGAAGCTACCTAGAGCAGAAAACCCCTTTTTGTTTTTTTTCTGGTATTACTTAATAAAAGCTAAAGAGAACGAAGCACTCTATTAATGAGAACAATAACATAACCAATTTTATGAGCATTTACGTGCCCTAAAACAAGAATTAGTCTACCCAGTAAAGTTTGTACATCTGAGCCTTTTACGTTCGATTTAAGACATTCTAGAACCCCCTTTTTTTACTAATGCGAGGACTTGTTACATTACACTAGAGCAAGGAAATAATAAAACAAGATTGTATGCGTACTCTCTGTCATATATCAAAGGAACGCAGAATGTGTGCAAAGGCTTTACACTACCCATACTTGTTTTGAGATATTCTAGTTTATTGTAGAAAGATTATTTTTCAATCCTAGTGGGCAGATTTTAGAATAAGAGATCCGCGATAAGTTAAAAACTTAAACAAATTCAAAAAAAAAAGCAAGGTTAGGATAAGAGGTTTTTGATAAATCTATTTCTTTTCATATTCTTTTTTAACTTAAGTAGTTAAAGGATACTTGAACCCACGGCCAATTAGGTTAACAGCCGAATGCTCTACCAACAGACAACTGAGCTATACACACCTATAAAAAGGGTGTTGAAATCCTGCATTTTTAGTTCGAAAAAGATTTGTTCCAGCGGTCTTTTTACTACTAAGGATATTAATTTTTCATTTTACGTAGTTAACTTCTACAGCAGGAGTTTCTTGGTTTTATCTAGACAAAAGGTATGCTTTAATCTAGCTCAGGTCTCGACTTAGTATCTAGACAAAAGGTTAATACAAGAAATTGCCTTATATAATATAAGCAGTTACTCTTACCCCAAACAGTAGCTAAATCATAATAAAAAAGCGGGTTTTGGAGCTGCCTTTTGTCTCAGTTAAAACGTAAAAGTTACCCTTTTCGGTGCAGTTATCCTGTTGATAGGTTTACTTTCATTCGAGGTCTCGTAAGTATTATAGAAGTCCGAGGCTCCCCTGACTCTAAGCTAGATTCTGGATTTATTCTCTAAAAAATAAAACAAGAGTTCTTATGAATAAAAACTTGCTTTAGCTTTTAAGGTAGAATTTTTTAATATTCAATATTATGTACTCCTACTCGAGAATCCAGATACTAAACTTGCTGCAGAGGTACCCCCTTACAAGAAAAAGGAAGCTCTTACTAACTTGAATTTCTTTTCATCAATTCCTTAAAATATCTTTCCTAATAACCCAGAAAAAGATCTTTATATTTACCTACACTAAACCGAGCCCTTGTAACACTTAATCTAATAGAAACACGGATCTAAGAGAAAAGATAGGTGGGATCCCCTTGAAGTTTATACTAAAATTTAGACTATATATATTTCTTTTTTGAGTTTGAATAAGAAAACGAAAACATAGTATAGCACCGCAGCCGAGTGCCCTTCTCCAGAACTCTTCCAGCCAAATCTGAATTGTTAGAATTGGTAGTAAATCTTGATTCTGCTTTTTCATTCGACAAGGATATCCAAAAAGGAGTCCTTTAGCAAGTACTAGGTACTAACTAAACTAGTAAAGTGAATGTTGAGTAATTCATTATGGGATACTATATACTTTGATCGAAAATCATGAGCAGCAAAAAACGCTTGTACACCTGAAACCCTATCAGAGAAATTTAGCAGAAAAGAGCTCGCTTATCCACCCTATCCAGAATTTTATTTTACTAATGATAAGGGCTTTCAATGAAAAACCTTTGTTAGCTTTTGAAGGGAGCTGAGACTCTTTTTTAGATTTAATACGAGTTCCAGATACAGCTATGAAAAAGAAAAGGTTTTATACTATAGAAATAAAAGTGCCTATTAGCGCGAGTCCTATGAATAGAAATATGTCATACTCTAAAGTTTTATAAATGGAATTCTTGAGCCCCTTCACAAGCTCAAGTTGTTATTCTTATTCTGAATTACCGTTTTTCTGTTTTATGCAGGTATCCTGGTTAGCATCTTTTCTTTGATATTTTCCACACTTATATATTCCAGCCTTTTTTTTATAAAGTCCAGAAATTTTAGGGGCACTATAAATAACTAAATTCTTTAGGATTTTGATTACTGTATTAAAGCTTTCCAAAAATTTTATAGATTTACTTGCTACTTAAAGACGAGCTTCTCTCAAGTTTTTTAATATTCTCTACTAAGGAAAGTCCTTTCATGAACAAATTCGGTTGTATTTATTTTGCTATATGCGGAGCGTGCCTTTTGAGAATTGGCTTTAATCAGGTGTAATCAAACATAGCTAGCCCTTTCTCGTTTCCCAGGATCCTTGTATAGAAATGTAATGCAATCACGCTTATTATTGGCGTTCACAAAACCCTAGAAGCTAGTTAGCACGCATATTGTCTACATGCGTCTTATCCCAAACTGTAGATCCTTGTCTATTTATTATGATGGAACACGCATCCGATCAAATAAGCCGTGTGCTACTAAATTAGAAAAGAGTCGGGATACATTATATATTATTAATTTCATTTGACCAAAAACCTTATATGTTGAATCCAACTTATACAAAGGATTCTTCTTGTTGTACACCCTGACGTTAGGGACGCTTTTCTCTTATTCTCGATTCTATATTGTAAGGGTTTACTGTGGGTAATTCCTAGGGTCAACCCTGTATTTATAGGCATTTACACAAATAGCTTATAGTAGGGGTGCAGGGGAGATATAAGAAAATAAATTTAAAGACTTCCTGTTATAACGAAAGGGGGGGTCCTTAGCCTGCCTTAGAGTACCTACCATTGAAACCTAGATTTGACATTTACATTAAGCAGGTGCATATTATAAAGCAAGTCCTTGGATTCCCCCCTTTTTACTAACCGGACGACAAACGAGAGAAATAGCAAAATGGTTTATGCTTGAGTTTTTTATTCTTAACTGTTAGGGGTAAGGAGTCTTTTCTAGTACTTTCTTTTAAACTTTTACCAGTAGATATGAAAATCTTTATATCAATATTCTTTCGTTGGATATCTAGTATATTTACTATATACTCCTTGCTCGTATTTCTTGTCTAAACCTAAACAGCGGTATACTAAAAGGGATGAATGAATTCAAAGGAAAACTTGTACTATGTTCTTCTTTATAGGATCCGAGGTTTAGGCAGTCTACGGAGTTTAAGAGGGAATCCTGTAGATTTATCTGTTAATGTATATTTTCCTAGCCCTTATTCTGATGTTGGATGTATTGTTTAGTAACGTATCTTAGACTTCCTGTACTTCCAAAAAAGTATCACGTTTGTGCTTAGTCAAGCTACAATGACTAAATTAAGTATGTGTTTGATAATTCTTTGAGCCTTTGTGTATCCCTAATTAAGTTAGTAGTCCTTCCTATTACTTTTTAAGGTATGTACTGATTTAGCTTGGATTCTTTTCGTATTCTAGGATTCCATACCAACTAAGTTTTACTTATAATTCTATATAGGAGACTCTACATATTGTCCTGAAAAAGTCCCCTTACTTAAGATATCTACCTGGCTAGCTTTATACGGCGAAACTCCTGACGTAGCCAGGTCTTTAAAAGAGGATTATACTCAATACCTAAATCGGATAGGGCACTAGTAAATAACCCTTAATTTAAGGAGTGAAATAGATCGCCTGAAATCGAAAACCCTGGATAAGACAAGTGTTACCAATAAGAATCCAAGGCGAGATGCTCGGAATTCATTCGCAAGGGGGAGGTTTGCGTAATATAAAGGGGGTTTATCGATTGACGCATAAGATAAAGAAGCGGTAGAGCATGTGGTTTAATTCGATACAACGCGCGGGATCCTACCAGCGAAATATATTATATCACAAAGCTGGTATATCAGAGGATCACCAAATTAATAATTGGATCGGAGCCATAAGAAAGGCATTATGAATCTTTCTGTGTTTCGGCAGTATGTTCAGAGCAAGCCAGAATCTGAGTTCTTATATCCTTCAACAAAATCCTAAGTAGGTCGCAGGGTATAAAAAGTTTGGTCGTAGTCATGCTGCCATGATATGCCCTTGTTTTTTGAAATTCATACTTCGTTACGTTAGCCAGTATTCAGTAAACATTTCTCAGAGGAAGTTTTTATGCAAGCGCTCTCCTTAACTCCCAAAAGGATTCTTATTATACACTGACTGATTCCTCTATTTATGGATATTTTGAAGAAATCTAAGTTTCAAAGCTCACAAGTAGAACTCATTTAGTTAATATGAAAGGGGATCCATTCGTGACTTTTGACAGTTTGTTATCCCAATTGAATCTACGCCCGTTCGGTTAATCTGACAGTGCTCTACCAACTGAAAGAATAAAAGAAAACTTTCATTAAACTTTGTAATTGATGTTTTTTGAATAGTTTGTCATATTTTAATATGATTAAACGGATCTCATCTCCTAAAGGTGTGTATAAGTCTTTGTCTCTGAAAATTCCTCACTAGTGAAAAATTTGTAGCTAATGCTGCTAATTAGAAGTACTTCCTTTTTGTGGTTATCTCACAGAAAGTCCAGTATAGAGCTACGCATAGAGTTCAATTTAAGAGTCCTTTTTTATTTACCCCTAGGTGTTTCCTTTACAAATACTAGAACTCTTAATTTAGTACAGCTGAAATCTAATTTGAGATCTCCTGGACTGTGCAGAGTATATAGCAACGTAAGCCCCTTGTTACCTCCTTACTTGAAGTTTATTCGTCAAGCTTTAAAATCTTACAATTATTAATTTCACAAAGTTTGCACTCGAATTTGTACCCTATTGTATTTTAAAAGGGGTATTCGAAGTTATACGAATACCAAAGAAAAGCTCATATCCTCGCTCTATTTTCATGTAATTAAACCAAAACAAATATTCAGCTATATGTATAAGTCAAGACGTGAACAATACAACTGGGTGAGTTTTTCTGAAGTAATAGAAGTCTATTCTTAAGGAACGCGAGAGTACTTTGACTTCATAAATTAAAAAAGTTATAAGCAAATTTAGACGCCCTTGATCTAGGGAGTTCGCTTAACTAGAATTATAGAAAGAGGTTTATAACTAAAAGCAGTTCAACAGACCCGAGATCCTATAAAAGAGGGCATTAAATAATAGGAGTGTTTAAAAAAAAATATTAAAGGGGGGTTCTTTCTCTACAATCTAATCGGAATTTTATAACAGTATATAGGAAAGCTTCTCCACAGGGAGCAATTCAATTTTGAAGAATATACTGATACTTTAAAGCTTGTTCAGTGTATTCCCTAGTTTATGATTGCCTGGTTTTGTACTTTCTTCTTCTTGTTTCTTGTGGTTAGATCATAACTTTCGTGTTTTGGCATGTAAAAGGTTCAAGTCGCATAGCTACTGTATCAAACCAGTTCCTTTTTAGCAAATGAAATTCTTTCTTAGCTTTTATCCTATATAGTCAAGGAATTCCTTGTAATAGGGCAGAGAGGTTGGCAAAGAAAGACTAGACTTCGGTTCGGGGGTGCTTGGTAACAGAGATGCACTTATTGTGTATTATCTGGGTCCAAAGATGTACTTAAGTAGTAGACTCAAACTACTAAAGTATGCTCTAGAAATTAAAGTTAAGATTAAGACACGATACTTTTTGAAGTAATAGATTTAGTATAAAGTAAAAAGTATCCCCTCTATTTGTCTATTTGTTGAATTATAGGGTTTTGCGTGTATTAGTTTTGTTTATATATATGCTTTAGTGTTCCATCTCTAAAAGTAGGACGTTAATTTAGGGCCTTTATAGGGTTCATTTTTTGTTTCCAATTAGAATCTTGACTCCTATGCAAGTTGGGCAGGCAGGTAGGTATACTCCCGGTAAAGTAAAGCAATTCCAAGACTGTACTTAAAGACTATAGCTTTTTAATTATACACCCTACAAATACTTTGAAAAAGCCAGTTTATTAATTGAACCTAAGCAAATCCTCAGAATTTAGCTAGCTTTCCCTAACCTCTTTTAGTTTTTTTATAGAATCCTGCCTCAGCCTTGTACTATACTTTATATTAAACGAATACAGAGTTCTAATTCTTAACATAACGAATTCCTAGTTATAAAGAAGTTTCAAGAATAATGGGTTGTATACCTGATAAAACTTTGATGACCCTGTCCATTAAGAGTTAAATAAGGATCTAGCGAGTACTGGATAGTGTTTCGGGAAAGATTTTCGCTCTAAAAGAAAAGGGAGCTGAAAGGTACACTCTTTAAGAATAAAATCTATTTATACATAGTAAACTCTTTGAATTAGAGATGTAGTAATTAGAAGTCCTTTGACTTGCTCCCAAAGTACCTTAATCTATATAGCTTGATAACTTATACAGATCGAATATTAAGAAAATCTCCTAACTTACACAAACATAAAAAAGAAAACTGCAGTAGTCCAACGCAAGGGGTACCTTCTGTGGCTGTCCTACAAAAAGAAAAAAGGCTATACCGGAATAATGAACAAGCTGCTAAGCAAGCTAATTATTATAGTTATAGATAATAAATGTATGGAATGTGTGTCCTCTAACTCTTCAAAAAATTCTGCTCTTCTTTTGTCGATTTGTAAACTGGACTCAAGTCCCTCGTCAGATAATAGGAGCGCTCCTTGCTATCTGTAATAGGATTCCTGCTAAAGCCCTTTTAAAAACTAGGTCATAAAATTTAAGAGGAACCCCCAGTTTATCAAAACAACAGAAAGAATCTCTTTTAACAAAGAAATCTATATATCTTAAGGAATATTAGTTTTTATAAGCAAAAATTTAGTATTCTTTTTGAGAAGGATTGTACTAAGATACTTATTATTAAGAGACAGGAAACTTTTTAACTATGGGATTTACTAACTATTTCCGAAAAGAAGGAAGGCTAGCTTGAAAGCTAAAAGAACTAGTATATCCTTATTGAACAACTGAGTGAAATCCGGGCCTTAACTATAACTAAAATAGAAAAGCATTTTCCGTCAATTCCTTTAGAAATCACTTATATAGAAGAACTTCCATAAAAATGTTACACTTTTTGATCTCTAGCTTGGAAGGGCCACTGTATATTAAGGACTGCTGAGAGCTCGGATCTTAGGCGGGTACGTTTATAAGTATGATTACTCCAATTTATGGTAAATTGCCGCTTCTTTTTACGACATGTAAGGATTCAAGTCTTGAAAGACTAAAGATAAAGGACCAAAACGAGTTTACTAAAAAGGTTTCTCTCTGCTATCGTATCCTATTTATTTTTTTTAGATATGGCTTCAATAATGAGTGCTCATGCCCAGCCACAGTTTCAGCAAGCAAGTCTCAAGAAATTAATCTCTTGTTCTCTTATTCTGCGTTTCAAAACAGAGTTCTAGAATTCCATGTTTGTGAGGAATTCCTTAGTAAATGTTCGCGATTTTCTATAATCCGATACTCTTAAAGTGGCTTATATACTTTCGGACAAGACTTATTATTTATTGTTGAACTAACTGGTCCTAGCAAGGTCTCTGGAATGAACGTAAGTCCAGTACACTAGAGTAAAGACAGCTTGTGCTTAACAAAGTAGCAATCAAACAAAAATCAGAAATTAGGACTCCCTCTGTTTTTTAATTTTTCTTTGTTAATTAACTAGAACAGTGGCGAGAAGAAGAAGAAAAACCTTGACTATATCCAAAATAAGAAAGACTCCTATTCTTTAATCCCTTTACTTACTAAACCGGAAAGTAGGACTGTTATGAGTTCTTCCTCCTAATACTAAATATACTTGACTAGTTAGAGACTCCCACTTCTCATTAGTATTTACTTGCGCAGATTATCTAGTAAGAAATCTACCTCTCCTTAGTAATCGATTTACTTAGAACTTTTTTTCTGTATCTTACTCTTTTTGGAGTTACCCTTTATAAAACTGGAACCCTTCCCTTAGCAATATCCAAGATTTAAAACTCCTGAGACCCTTTACTAGAACTTCCTTAAAACAAAAAACCAAAGACTAGTACTAAAATCTTCTAAAGACCTCATTTCTTCCTCTGCTTTTGAAAAACTAACTAGGGTACAGAACACTACTACTCTTAAATTAAAAGACCCCGTTTTATTTAATATTAGGGACAAAACTAAAAAAATAGATTCGTTTCCTTGTTAACTGAAAACTTGGAATGATACTGCACACGTTACTTGTAAAAACCTACTTCAAAAGAGTCAATCGCAAAAGTTATTTCTTTTAGAATTTTATAGAAGTTTATGGTCAACTAGAGAGTCCAGGTGCTTTTAAGATGTTTACTCATTCCAGGCAATTCGTTGGTAAATAACACTGAGCTTGTCAAACATAAAAATAGAATAATGACTAGATTTGTACTCCATTACCAAAACTTATAGTTAAACCGTATTAGGAACTATAGTACACTTGGTTTAGTTGCTTTGGGTCTTCCCCTATATTATAATGAAAATAAAAAGTGCTTGCCCTTTTGCAGTCCTCAAGCGGCACCCTGTGAGTCCTACCCGCCTAAAAGTTATAACAAAGCTTACAGACTGGTAATATCAAAAACAATAAGGAACTCCTAATTTGAATACATTAATAAAGAAAGATTATAACCACTCGCTTTATATAATGGTTACCTCCCTCTCCTTACTTTTACTAATGTATCCTATCTCTTTGCTGTTTCCCCGGACGGTGACAAACAATAAATTCACTTTGAGTCCCATTCTTTCTAGCGGGTATTCTCGAGCTTGCTCTTATAAAGGACTTTTTCTGGTCTATATATACATAAAAAAGAGAGAAGTATCACAAAAATAGTGTACTTGATTAAAAGCCTTTCTTTAGGAAACCCAGTACCTGTGACTATGCTCACAACTCCCGGGAATAGAGAACCTTTATAGCAATTTAATTACAGTAGATTTAGTTTCTTATTTATTAAGCGAGTCTCTTCAGCTACATTGGAATGGACTAGTCAGGAATTTCCATGTAGATTTGTTGGTAGTAGATTCGAAATAGGTATAAGAAATTATAATCTAATGAGTCTCATAGTTTAGTGTTCAGCCCTAAAGCCTCAGAACCCCTTGAGAATTTGAGAGTTACAAACCTAGTCATTACCACGTTCTTACCAGGGGGTTATATCCATCTTGAAAGCTAGGGTTCTAGTAGCAGGAGTAGTATTAACACACGGTTTGTTTATTATTAGAAGTTGGATTACCGGAATAGAGAGAGCTTAACTCATACAGTTTGTTAAATCGGGCATCTATTTAATTTTTTTGCTCTTTGTAGGTGCCTTTTTAGAAAGATTAGAAAGAGAGAAGGCATAGGTTTCGAGGTAAGCGTAGTACAGGGATAAAGCAAACGACTTCCTAATATGAACATAGAAGATTCAAAACCCTAAGATAATTAAGAACTACTAAAACTCAGGTCAGTAAAGTTGTTTAATTCAGGTTTATCTGTGAGCCCACCGTCGGGAAAAGAAGAACACTTTGCTCTTGATAAATCGCTATTTAAATTGTAGCATTTCAAAAAAAAGAGGAAAAAGCTACTCGCAGCTCAAATGCAAAGTCGAATGAGACCTCCTTTATTTAACTAATTTGTGTATGTAATCTAATTATGACTTACTTGAACCTATGCCCTGCATTTGAGATGCCTTAGTTTTAACTGAGCTTAGACTAAATCCGCGGAACCTCCAGAGATTCCTATACTTATTGCTATTAATTGTTAGTAAAAGTTGACTTATTGTAAGAAAAAGGGGACTTGTTTTATATAAGTGATTTTTCGTTGTACCCTGTTTTAAAATGATAATTACGTTCACAAATTTATAACAACAGTAGCTCTCGTCTAACCAATGGAGTCCTCTTTCCTAATGAATCGCAGCGTGTCTAGAGTTTTTTCGTAGGTTTGGTTTACGATACAGTTATTTAAAAAGTTTACTGGTAAGTAGTTTAAGTACTTCACACATTCTTGTAACTAGCAAAAGTACCTCCTGTTTTGATCCAAATTTAGCATATTCAAACAGCTTGATAAAATATTATAGTTAATAGTATACCAGGTAGCATAATTTCTAAGTGAGCTCTTTTATCAAGATTTTACTAGATTCTCTTGTCTGCGAAGCACTTGGAGTAACAGTTTCTTTCTTTTCTTACAAGTCTTTGGCTTTTGTAAATACGACATTAAAAACGTAAGCACATTCTATAGTATGGCGGGTAGTAAAGCTCCTATTCAGGATGTATACTCATAAGAGGATACCCTCGTTGAGATAGTATACGCCTGATTAACAAAGCAAAGAAGCCCTCTCTAGACTGTAGAGTAGACAACTATAATGTTTTATTAAATGGGGGTTGTAGGCTTACATATGTAAATAGCACAGGTAAAGAAGAGCTTTAAGCTGGTTTTTTTAGTAATTGAGTACAGAAGGCTCCATTTATTGTTGCTCTTTTTCTTTTTAATAAGGACTTTGTCCCTCTCGTATAGGCGCTTGTATATATATTTCGTTAATTACCCTAATGGATTCCGTATTTAAGACCAAAAATCTGCTAAATACTAATGCGATCCCAGTAAACGTTCCCCGGTTAAGTACTTTTTAAATTTGAAAGGGCTTATAGTATACCCAACCGAGTCACGGCTTGTACTTGATCTAAGTATTTTTATAATCCGTGTATTAGCAGCAAATCCTCCTATATTGTAAGGTATATCCATATCCTGAACTTTTCTTTACCACAAAAACTCTTTAAAAGTAAATTAAGTATAGTTATGTGCCCCCCCTTTTATATACCATAGCTAAGGTTTTTAGATTTCTAATCAGCTCTTATACTGTTCTTCTTAACTAGGGCAAAAACCCCTCTTAGAGTAGTAGCTATCGCCCAAGGAGAGGTGAAAAACTTCTTATATTTGACAAACGCTTGGTTATTCATATGATCTAAATCTATTTCTATATAAGTTATTTCTGTTAATGCTTTCAAATACAGCTATAATTCAGGACTTATCTAAGTGAATTCAGAATAATCTGTAACTTAAAGGGGGTCCTTTTTAGATTTAAGTAAGAAGGACCCTCTCTGCCAATAAAAAGCTAAACCTTTTACTTAATTTGATTTTTTCCTGTTCCCGAATAAGCAAGAGACATTAACTGCGGCAGAAAGGCAAGTATCAAACCTTAAACTAGTAATCCCTGGATACCGGCGCCTGCCTGTGAAGGACTTCCGAACTAAATATAAAGGGACATCTTTTATACATAACTTGTATTAATCAATACACGGATTTGAAAAAAAAAAAGGCTTAATATATATAACCTTGCTTATTCGAGATTTTGTGCCTTATAAAGCGCTTTTAGACCCCTTTACGTACGACTTTTTCCTATATTTTCTTTAAATTAATCGAGTTCTCAAGAGTAGGAGTTTTATGTTTACAGTACAAGAGCAAAATACCGAAGGGGAGTCCTAAGCGTTGCAGTAAAGTTTTTGATAAAACTTCTAATTATTTTACAATATATCTTATTGAACAGAATACCCTTTCCACAAGTCAGTGTAACCTTGTAACTATAAGTACAAATGCTAGTATAACATAAAATCAAGTATTTTAGTGGAAAATAGCAAGTCTTAGCAAGCAGCATGCGAGGGTTCGAACCCCTTTTTATTCATTCATGATATGGTAATTGAGGTAAGTTTTCTAAATAAGAGGTGCTCGTTGTACTAATAAATAGTAAATAGTAAGGATTTCTTTTTAGTAGAAGTGTTATGAGATTAGAACCTGTTATTTTCTTAAGGGAACAAGTCAACTTTTTTATAAAGAGGTAGGCTAGCATAATTCATAATAAAAACAAAGACTAAGTTTTCCCTTCAGGGACTCCCTCGAAAAAGGTAGAATCTTAATTTACTAGAGCTTAAACTTCTAAATTCATTGGATGCGGACTAATGAATGGGAACTGAAGGGGACAAGAAGAGAGAGTGCTTACCCTTCACTTTCCTTTTTTTATTACTTTTTCAGGACTCAGAAACTGCGAATATCAGATCTAGAATTTACTCAATCTGTATTTTCTCAAAAGCAATTAGCACATTAAAAAGTACAAAACGGGAAGGGTTTACCTCCTAAATTACCACGAAATAGAGGTAATTTGGCATCGATTCGAAAGAACAAAGTAAAGCCTAATTCTATACGAATAGACCGATCAATAACTGGATAGGAGAGATCCATATTTTTAGAAACTTGCCTGAGATGTCAGAATCAAGCTATTAACTGGATTTAACAGCTTAAATATAAACGCTTCCTTTCAATCCACAAAGAAAGAAGTTTTTGTTTCCGTACCAAAAAGGATTGCTCAAAGCGAGCTGAAGGGCAAAAAAAGGGGTTTTCTAGAAGTAAAGGTTTCGAACTCGTGTTTGTACAACTAATTGTGGAGTGGCAAACTCTTTGCAAATTTAATAGGCATGGTTTCTATAGCAAATATTAGATTGATTCGTATAGATTTCCTATCTGCGGGCAGGGTTCGATGATTAAAAAGGAAGCTAAAAATGCAAGAATAGTTACGCTTTAGTAGGAGCCCCTGGTTAAGCCTCTCCTTACCAATCTCCACTAAAAGACCTAAGGGAAAACCTTAGTAGACTCCCCTTGCATAAAAGCACAACAAGAGAGATCTCTAAATCCAAGCCTAATGGAATAGGAACCCCTTTTGGTTAGAAAATGGACTAAGAGCTGCCCTTTAAACAAAAAGAACCCGGGGATTCATTCTTTCCAAAACTCAAGCTATACTTAAGTTCGGCTGAGGTCAAATCGAAAAACTTGTATGCATTGAAAAGAGCTGCTTCCCATATTCGAAGTGCCAAATTCCTATAGGAAAACACATGTAGAATCAGAGGAAATTCTAGTTTAACGAAAAGGAATATTATATACATTTTGAAAGGCACAGATTCTTTGCTTCTTTCCGTTCGGATTGTGCTAAAAAGGAGCTTTTTTTACGTGATTGCTACTACTATAACTTATTTTTTACTTCGATACTCCTTAGTATTTACCAGTGCTTTCTATTTAGACACCAAAGATTTAGGATTAACCCCAAGTCTGAGAAAGCATAAGAAATCGCATTAAATTTATAAAAATTCATATGCAGGGACTCCTCGAAAGTGTTTTAGCGCACGGAAAAAGGCCATGGCTTTAGTACCTCCACACATTTGCAATATACTCGGGATCTGACTAAAACAAAACTAAGGGTATAATTTTAAATAAACTATGTAAATGTATAGCTTACGAAGGTCATTTAAGTTTAAAACACTATAATTAGGTTGTATCAAAAACTCCATTTTTTTAGTTTAAAAATAGCTAGCTCGTAAATTTCATTATACCTAATGGCATTCTTATCGCAAATAAAGCATCAGTCAGTATTGGAGATCGAAGATTTGAAATGCTTAAACCGTAAATATATGGTATATACTATTGGGTTAGTAGCTTTTTTTCTAATAAAATAACAAGAGACCGCTCTCAACTGCCCCAACCTGCGAATATACCTATTCTTTTAACAGAATTTGAACCCAGGACATTCGTTTACATTATACGTACTATACGTGCTATAACAGAACTAAAAAAATATTACGTACTTAAGTGACTTAGTATTTTTTCCTAGTCAACGAAAAACAAATAAGGGGAAGATTACTCAATATATAGGTAATTCCTTTAATAGCTGCTTACTTAGAGTCCTTATGTAAATTCCTAGTCTATGCTTAAAAGAGGATCAGAAAGATGTGAACATGATTAGAGGGAAAAAAGAGTTTAGTTAGTAGCTAAATCCAAAGTAAAGTATAAATTCCAGTTTACGTACTAAAATAATAAAATTAGGTGTATTGGAAAAACACGGGATTCTTATATGAAAACTAGGACCAAATAAAGAATACTCTCTGTCTTCTGTACCAAGTTTTGTATAGCGTTGGGCTTCTAATCTAACAGTCATAGGTTTTTGACACTTTGTCCTTGAAGCTTTTTCATCAAATGCTAGCCTTGGTAGAACGACCCTTATATATAAAAGCCCTTTCCAAACAACTGCAGCAATTCTATAACTGGCCAAGTATTTTAACGAAAGAGATCCCTCGGTAAAAATATATCTTAAATACAAAAACGAGATTCTCGGAGTAAGTCGAAACTTATAAAGCCTTTTATCGCGTGCACACCTTGCTGATATCGTTACACTGTATACATAGAGACTCATTTAGGAGGATATGAACCCCATGGAATAAGTTACAGGGGTACGTTATTGACCTATAAACATTTGATTATGTATCTCCCTTTTAATCTTCAACCAAGAACTCCTTTTTGAGTTTCTTAGTATGTCCTGTAGAGCTCAGTAAGTCTTATCTTCTTATTATGGTCAGACTCGTATTCCCCATATCATATACACGAAAAACCCCTAAAAGTATAGAGTCTAAGGGCTCTTGAACAAGTCTAACTATGTAAATAACTTTCTAAATTTTGATTTAGCAGATTAAGAATTTCTTTAATAAATCTAGGTTTTATGTAGTTTGAAGTAATATCATGAGTTGCCTTAAATTGGTATAGAAGGGAAACGTATAAAGTAGAAGACGAAACGAAGCAATCTAGTTTTCAAGAAGAAGGTTGTAAATAAAGTATGAGTTTTTGGATTTCTTATACCCTCGGAAATATACAGATGTAGATCACTGATCTAAACGACTTGGACCCTGGCATTTTAAACAAAAGTAACAATAAAAATACTCCAGTAAAATCATATATTATATAACAAAAAAAAGTGCCTATAGAAGAAATATAAGCCAAAAGCTTTTTTCCAATCCAAGTTAAAGTATAGTAAGGAGTTTCCTCGCGAGGTCCGCTAGTCTATCAACACATAAATTTGCTAATTAGTAGAATAGGAAATAAGAGCTCCTTTATAGCTAATAGGGGGCTAATTCATTGCTTTTTTAACTCTGCTTATGTTTAACGGATTGCAGCGAATTCCTTCTATTTTATTTAAGTTTCTTTTTCGAAAGGTTGAACTTACAAGATTATTTACCTAACATATCTAGGCTGCACGTCAGGAGACCGAAACCACTTATTCTTATTATGGACTCTCTTAACAATTAGTAGATACTTAGTAATATAGTTATCTCAACCTCTTTATTGCTTTATAAACCCCAAAAGGGTGTTCACTACTGCACAAAACAGTAACAGCAAAATCATTTTAAAATATAAAAAGGAATTGCTATGCTGTTAAACTAGGCTTCCTATTTTACGAGGGTTGTATGTATTTGATGTAATATTAAGAACATCCTTTTTAGTTTTTTAGTTAGGATACCTTAATTGTTCATAATTAAGGGAGTATCCACTTGGTAAGGGGTAAAAGGAAAAAGGGATCTCTCTACCCTGCTTACTCTATATGATATATTAATAACTCATAATCGCTAGGTTTAACAAATAGAAAAAAGGGCGTAGACGCGAGTAAGTGTCGGCTGTTGCTAATCTTTTTTTCCCCTATAAAATCTTGCTTGACGAAAATTTATTCACTAATTTCTAAAGAGAGTTATTTATAGATAAGAATTAGAGTAAAGGGTATCCATATCCTATTTTAGATCTTCTTTTCTTGGAAGTTACGTAGCACTTTTGACAATTAATGTAGTCCAAGGTTCAGTATATAAAAATACTATAATATAATAAAAGTCTCATAGTAAGTCCTAATTACTTAAGAAAGGAGTCCTATAATATCGTTACTTTATTTTGAAACCCTCACCCAGACGAATCCTATAATTTTGGTTTGACAATGTCTTATTTACTACCCTCCTTCTCGAGTTCCCTTCAAAAATCCTACAGAATTTTTCAGTTTACTCCTCTACAAAGCTTCTCTTCAAGTTTTTTATTAGGGGTGCAAGTATACAACATAAAAAGTCTTATAAAAGATCCTTTACTCAATAACAAAGAATCCCTTGGATATTAATGTACTTTGACCTCCTTTCGTAATAGTTTATAAACTATCAAAGGTAATAGGAGACGGCTAAGAAGTCGTCGCCTAAAGTAGATGCTTATAGGAGACGGCTTTAAAACCGTCTCCTAAACTCATAATATGAATGGCGTGGGAAAAAAGTCATACGAGTATTGGGCCTTCCTTTACAGCCCGAAAGTTGTTTTAAAATAGGGTTTGGTCACTAACTATCAGAACTTACTGTCTTTACTCTTTTAGCTCTCTAACTCCGTTTCACAAAGAATCAGACACAAGCTTTCTCATTCTCTGTCATTTAGCTTTCCAGATCTACAACAATGGCCATCTCAGTTTCAGCTTTTGGTTCGAGGTTTGTTCCTGCCATTGTTTCTCTTTATCTTAATTTTCCCATTTGCTCTGTATCATCAACAACAACTAGGGTTTGTTCATGTCCTCCTTCTCAATTTGTATTTGTTGGTCCAAAAGGCATGTCTTTGGGTTCTTTTGTGGGTCAAAGGAAACATTTTAGTAATGGGTAAAGTGACAGTGAGGTTGATGACATTGTTGCTCTATTTCATCGTAAACTCCATGCTACTCCAAGGCCTTCCGTTTTCAATTAACCAAAATATTGAGTTCAATTGCCAGAAAAAAGCATTACCCTCAAGTGATTTCTTTGTATGAGCTCATGTGTACATCTGGAATCCCATCTAGTACATGTACTAAGAACATAGTGATCAACTGTTACTGTAAGATCCATAACTTTGATGCTGCAATGGAGATTTTAAGGAAGATGGAAGAGGGATGTTCCAAGCCTAGCATAATCACTTATAGCACATTAATAGATGGGCTTTGCAAAGCCAATAAGGTTAATGATGCCCTTCGGTTGCTGTTGAGGATGATGGAAGAAGGGAATTGCAATCCTGATATGGTTGCTTATAACATAGTGATAAACGGGTTTTGCAAAATAAGTAACACTGATGCTACTGTTCGGTTGTTTAGGAAGATGGAAGAAGTGAATTGCACTCCAAATGTAGTTACTCACACTACATTAATAAATGGGCTTTGCAAAGCATGTAAGGTTGATGATGCCCTTGCGCTGCTGAAGAAGATGGAAGAGCAAAATTGCACACCAAATGTGGTTACCTATAATAGCATCATAGACGGGCTTTGCAAAGCAAGTAAGGTTGATGATGCCCTTGCACTGCTGACGAAGATGGAAGAGCAAAGTTGCATGCCAAATGTAGTTACTTATAATACCATAATAAATGGGCTTTGCAAAGTGGGTGACTTTGATGTTGCTCTTCAAATGCTGAGGAAGATGGAAGAGCAAAATTGCTATCGTAATGTAGTTACTTATAATACAATAGTAGACGGGTTTTGCAAAGTGGGTCACTTAGATGCTGCTGTAGAGGTGTTAAGGAATATGGAAGAGGGAAGTGTCAAACCTAATGTAGTTACTTACACTGCGCTGATCGACGGGCTTTGCAAAGCGGGTAATTTTGATGCTGCTCTTAGGCTGCTGAGAAAGATGGAAGAGAGAAGTGTTTTGCCTAATATAGTTACTTATACTACACTGATAGACGGGCTTTGCAAAGTGGGGAACTTTGATACTGCAATGGATATGTTGAAGAAGATGGAAGAAGCAAGTGTCAAGCCAAATAAAGTAACTTATTTTACATTGATAAATGAACTTCGCAAAATGGGAAAAACCGACGAAGCTTCGAAGTTGCAGAAGAAAATTGAAGAGTTGAATTGCAAACCTGGTGATTGTTGAGAAAGATTGAAAAGTGTTGTAGTTTGGCAATCTAGTTTGTAAGTGCATTTGCTTTAAATTGTGCTTTTAGATTGAAGTTGATCTAAGAGTTATCTTATAAGACATTTGGTAGTCTTTGTTTGTAGATTCTCACTGTTGGCTGTATGCATTTTTTGCCAAGAATGCTTCTAGTTTACACTTTACAAGATATGTACAAGTTTTGTGAAGTATCACAATGAATGTGATGCTAATGATTGAAGTTTATTGAAAGATTTGGCAACTTCATTTCCAGGGATTTTGTAATACTTACCTGATCGTTGTTGTGTGTTATTTTATTTTTTTGGCACCTCATTTTGTTCAAAGATTGTAGCTACTTGTCCTTCATATCAAACCATCAAATTTGCATAGTTCAAATGAGCAATGAAGATGAAGCAGTTGTGTAACTCAATTGTTATACTTCGTATCAATCAAATTATAAACAACTACGTCGTCACTGCTTCGATAACAATTGAACCTCAAATTCGAGAAGTTTCTCTCCTCCGTAACACAAATATGATTATTATGTCTTTGGGACTCCATAGTGTTCTCTTTAAATTCAAGTTTATGCCATTCTCACTACGGGAAATTACACAAAGCCTCTATGAATTATTGACCTAAAACACTTAGCCCCAATGAACTATTGATCATAACATTTAGCCCCTATTAACTTTACATTTAATAGAATACGTTAATTTTTTGATGGAATAATTGACCTCTCTCATCACATGCTAGGCATGTGACTTTCAATTTTTTTTTTAAATTCCTAAAATGCCATTTTTTATCACATATTCAATCAAATTGAAGAACAACGAAGAACAATTGAATATTCCGGCAAGCTCATGAGTTTTCCGACAAAAATTTTGCGGATTCCGGCAAGCTCATGAGTTTTTCGGCATCAATTCAAACACTTAAACTAAAATTACAATTAAAATACAACAACCACAACCACTAAATCCAATTCAAATACATCAATTTCAACAAAAATCATGAACAACATCATTCAAATAATTGGGCAAAATTTCAAAATTGAACAAAAAATTCTAAAAGAAAATCATTTCTCATCACAAACCAAAAATCATAAACAAAGATTTGGCCAAAAAATTAAAAAATTAACCCAGATCTGATTTGGTGTTGTCTCCACCGACCAGATCTGATCTCCACCGTTGATGGCCGAGGTTGCTCGTCATTGCTCGCCGGAGATGGAGCTTGGGGAAGAGATGGAGCCACAATAAAACTCGCCGGAGATGGATCACGCCGCGCCTTGCCAGAGATGGACCACGCCGCGCCTTGCCGGAGATGGAGGGAGGAGGAAGACGCCGAGATCTGGCCGAGCTACGGTGGTGTTGTGGTCAGAGATGGAGGGAGGAGGAAGACGCCGAGCCTTCGTCTGTAGGGGTGTCAAAAAAACCCGTCAACCTATGACCCGCTCAAACCAACCCATAACCCGCTTCGAAATAAACCCACCTGCAATGAACGGTCCAACCCGCACCCACCCGCACCAACAAATGGGTGGTCCACGGGTTCACCAAAATCCTTAGCGGGCCAACCCGCTACCCGAAAACCATAAGTATAAACCCTAAGTATAAACTCTAGTTAGACTTAAAGATAGGAGTCATTCCAATAGGATAAGAGTGTTTTTTTATCATTAGTCTTAGACCACCACACTACGCTATTTTGCTAAGTGAGGTGATCCAAGACTAATGGTTTTTTCAATCATAATAGGCTAGTTTTGGATGATTCCTATGCTCATTGTATTTTCAGCATCATTAATTAAAAATATATCAGGAAATACAAAAAAAATGGACTAGTTATTTGAGTTTGATCTTTATTTTTAAAGTTTGGACTTTGTCCCACAATGAATTGGTGGATTGCGGGTGACCCGCCAACCCGCCCGCTACCCGGTGATTGGCCTACCCGCTCAAATTAAGTTACAAACGGGCGGTCTCAGGGTTGGAATTTCATTAACCCGCTCTCCAGCGGGTGGTCCCATCCATATAGCCAACGGATGGGTAAACCGCCCGCTGGCACCCCTACGTGCTGGTCATACGTCTTGGACTTTAGTATTTTGATTGTATTTTGTTCACGGGCAACTCGAGGGGTGCTGACCATGTTTGACCCACGTTGATCGGATTGACCACTTTGACCAATGTTGACAAAATTGACCATGTTTGACCCATGTTGATCGGATTGACCACTTTGACCAATGTTGACCGAATTGACCATGTTTGACCCATGTTAACCGGAGTGACCAAGTTGACTTTGACCGGTGACATGAACTGTAGTGTCACGTGTCCACTCTTCATTGGCTCAATTTAAATTTGATTTTTTGTGTATGATCACAAGCATAAATATTAAATCATTGTCTCAAACACGTTGAGAAAGTCGTATTAAAAGTGTTAAAGCAATAAGATTTCTAACTCCACAATTAAGAGTTGCATTATTGGTAATATCTGATGCTAGTGAAGATCTTCAAATTAAAAGTGTCCATCATTCCAAACAATATGTCTCATAAAAATCTTACTAAAATAAAACCCAGTAGAAAAAAATTCAGTGAAGAAAAAAGAGTATATTATTCTTCATCTATCACACATCAAAATCATTATGCCTCATTAAAAACCTTACTAGGAAAACTCAATGGGACAAAACCTTGGTTAAGGGAAAAAGAGTGCAGTATGCGCTTACTCCCCCTGATGACATTGTCATTTAATCAAAAATTATGTATATGTCATCTTTCTATATGTCTTAACAGGAAACATATTGAAATAGTTCAATATCAAAATGTACAATGGGTACGCAACAATTATAAACTCGTTGAAAGTTTTTAATTATAATCATGCAAAAATATCGATCTTATGCTGAAACCTCTTCAGGAATTTCAATAATAAGTGATCAATATAATGCGCAACAATTATAACAAATTAACAATTTCACATTGTCCACTACACACATGTATTTGCACACACAAACATAAATAATATAATTTGCAATTCATCAAACATAATTCATACAACATAAACACTTAAATTTATATAAAAGAATATTGCAATCTATAAATCTATTAAGCAAAATATAAGATAAGCAGACACATAATAAATATCATGAACAAAAACTAACTAATAATATTCAGATGCAAATGTATTATTGTTAATTGTATGAACTTATGGTCCAGTACTACTTTTCACATTATTTTTGTTAATCTATGAACATCGGGTTCTATAGTTTTGACGTGAGATGTATCATTTTTGTTCACCAAATGAATACTCATGTTTGAATTATAGTATGGAAATAAACATTATAAGTAAAAACAAATTTCAATACTAAACAAACTAAGTAATTACTTAATCTATTATATATGTATTAAAGAGAAGTCACCCCTAGTTGTATGACAAGTGTTACTCTAATTTTTAATTTAACTATCTAATTTGATGACATGTGGAAAATTAAAACTCCAATTTTATGCCACGTGTCATTCTAATTAAATACAATATATATATCTTATAGCTATTTAAAAT
>JAYMTH010000048.1:0-40856 GCA_036897465.1 Pelargonium australe
AAAGAAAGACTCCACGGAAATTTAGATCTAATAGGGACACTTGAACCTTCGGCCATCGGGTTCATCTTCCAATGCTCTACTAATCGAAAAGAAAAAGAATTCGTAGGAAGGGATATATTATAATTACTATAAATTCGTAGATAAAAGGGCTTTGTGCTATTTGAATACATCTTTATTAAAAAAACCGTTTAGATAGCAGTACACTTTTTGTTTAAACTAGAATTCACAACAAAATCCGAGAGTACTCTAGCAATAAAAAGAAGTTCCGCATTTATACTAGAATATGTACAATCCAGAGCTTGGCTTGTTTATAAAACATTTTGACTTTCTTTTTTAGACTCAGAATATACTCGTACTAAGAGTCCCCGGAGTTTTTAGATCTTAGAATAAAGAAAGAACAGGCAATCAATATGGTGGGCATCTAACTTCAAGAGAAACGAAAAAGTATAAATATAGTTCGGACTTAAGTAGGATATGCCAAGGACTTCCTATATGGATTCTATTTTAAAGTGCCAGGTGTGCTTTTTTAGGGGTATCCCGGTGTCAAATATGTAGAGAAAGTCAAACTAGATTCGGAGTATAATTTCTGTTCTTAATAAAAAAAAGACCTCTTGCCCGACTAGTCCTAGAAAGTGTCATAAATATTCATTAACTATAGCTTATTTTAATATTTGTTAAGCCCATATATGTGGTTTAATGTGAATCAGATAGGCGCCCTCTCAGCTAAATTAAATAGAACAGGGTCAAAACTTATTTATTATGTAATTTTTAACAAGGTTAAGTACCATGGGGAATCTAGTACTATTAGTAGGATAGAGGCAAAGAAAAAGTAGGGTTCAATTTCTATCATGTAAAAAAGTAAAAGCCTATAAATCAAAGCATTACTAACTTAGGAGAACCCCTTCTTACCTAAAAAGGGCTTAGGATCAGGGTTTAGACTCTCTTGTAGTTATGGATGTTACTCAGTACTGTATTCAGCAAAATATCATATGGACTTCGAATAGAAGGACAGTAAAAGGTGTTTTGCAGATTTGCTTGAGCCTAGCTCTAAGAATCGAGAGTTCGCAGGTTTTTTTATCTATTAGACTCTAGTGATGGTAGTATACCTTATTCAGCCTTATGGTAAGTAATGCATATAATTATAGAGCTCTCTCTTATCAGTCGTAAACAGAGATATACTTCGTACTTCTACTTAGTTTAGTCATTTAGCGTTACTCTTGAGATATTTAGCATATGGTACTGAAATCACCTATATAATAATCCAAGCAATTTAGATGCTGATATCGGGGGCCATGGAACGTGAAATTCTTATAGGAGTAATAAAAAGAAGGGACTCCGTTGGTAAGAAAAGGGGCGGTTATTGATTTCAATCATCTTAAAAAGAGCATGACTTTCTTTCTGAATACGGGGCTTGAACCTTCGGGCATCGGTTATGGTTATTTTTGGGTGCACCCTTGCTCTCAAATAATTGTCGAAGCAATAACTATTGTGAATCTAGATAAGGACCCTCTTGTAAGCTATTTTCATGCCAAACCTATCCACTCTGTCCGCTCACGAACTCTCGGATATCTGATTCTTTAATAGTATTGACCAACTTTTGGTGATACAAAACAAATTTCCCAGACCTTCAAGCCGACAAATAAATTGCCTTGTATGATCACAGGAGAATTCCAATTCAAAAACTTCTGGAGTAAAGCTGGTTTTCGACTCATCTCATATTTATGTGTCTTGTTTTACTTTACTTCCCTTTGCCTTTCTTGAGAAGTTCTATAGCAAGATTCAGCGGACAGTTTTAAAATCTAGGGAATTCTAAATCTAAAAGGGGCCATTTCCTCAGGTAGTTTCATTTGTACCCGTTATTTTTTAGTAAGCCAGGGCACTCCTAAAGCCGGTTCTTCGCCAGGCATTTTCTTTATTAAGTTAAATAGATCCTATTAACAAAGTCCTTGTGCAGCCGTTCACAAAGCAAAGAAAAGAATTGTACTCATAATCGAGTAACTACAGGGATCCGTCAAGTATTACATTGTCAAGTCAAGAGCACTTCCGTATCGCAATAAGTAATTCCAAACCCTAATCAAATTTATTACCTACAAGTAGAATTAGAAAAATATTGTTAACAAGGACAAAAAGACCCATAAAAAGCAAATTGCAAAATCAATCTGTCATAATTATGTCTACGATATGCTATATGCTAAAGAAGATTCTTTGGTAAGTGCCATAAAAAACTAGAAATATAATATTCAAATTATTTGAAGTAGTACCCGAATAGAAAGGTTCTACCCTGGTCTAAGACCCAAGAATTTAAAGTAGCTCCTGTAAGAATGAGTAAAAAAACTTTGTTTGATACTTTTAGTTATCCTGGAGAAAAGTCAGAGCCTTCTAATTTTTAAAAAGAAAACCTTTCATTGTAAGCCAGTGTTACAGGACTCCCCTCTAAGCTCTTGTATTTGAAAAGTAACTCAGTTGTGAAAGTGGTATATTTTACTAGAAATTGTATACCTTGGATCTTAGGCTAGACAATATTTGTAGAAATTAATACTCTGGAATACGAAGACACTCAACTTTTAATCATATAGAGAAAACAACACTCAATAGTGCAAGCTGAGCTAAACGAAAAGGAGTTTATTTTAAAACATAGCTTTATTTGAAAGAGCTTAAGACTTAAGCGAAGAAGTAAGGAGAGGTATAGCTCTTGTGAGAATTCTTTAGGTATTCTGTGTGCCCTTTTTCTTATGAGTAATGTATTGAGTATAGATTATGTGTTATTTCACCCGAGTTTTTATTTCAACAAGGTTCTACCGCACCCTATTCAAGAATTGCAACTCCTCCGGAATCTCCTAAAATTACAGGATATACTCATTTATAGGTCTGCTGCAGTGTAAATAAAAATAAGGGTTTGGCTCGGAAAAAACTCAAGCTCAAGCGGATGGACAAAGCTTCAAAGGTTTTCGTGGTACAACTTCGGGGGTTTCTTGTAACCTTAATTAAGATAAGGAAAGCCTGGCTGGCTTGAAACCTTTACTTGCGGATTCCGTGAACCCATGCATACCGGTATCAAAAACAGGTGCTTGACCACTTCGTTATATTCCACAAACTGTCAATACGTACTATAACTAGCGTTTCCAAAATAAAAAATATGACTAAATCTATTGCTATACAGAATAAAAATCAAAAAGCAACTAAAAAAAAAGGAAATCTCAGACTTTCTACCAATACAATCCTCTCAATCTCAGTATCTGTTCTAGTAGAAATCACCATTATTGTAGGCTTTTTAAGAAAATCCATTTCAAATTTAATAAGTAAAATACTTCACATGCAAGGAGCTTAGCTCGGTCTGAACCTCAAAAGGTCTTAGTGACTAATTACAAATTCTAGAAAAGGCATACAAGGACCCACCGGACTCAATTAATGAATTTCGGAAGTAAGGTATCTACTACTTTTAGCTAATAACGGGGGGTTCTCTTGCACAAAAAAGACTAGAATAGTTAGGAATTTAAATCACTTAGATAGAGATGAATCTTTTCCCATAAGAGTAAGATGTCGGACTCTTATAAGAATAATAAATTTATAAGGACATTAATTTCTAAATTACCGATGGTAGAGCAGAGTAATCTCGGTTAAAATTGCATGGGTTCAAGTGCACTTAACTGTAGCAAGAAAAGATAAACAAGAAATGCGAGTCTATACTCTATTACACAAGATACACCGCAAAAGATGTACCCGACTCTCAAAAGGTGTGGTTGTGGGACTTGGCTAAGGCATAAACAAGCAATTAGACATTCGGCAAAATATGCTACACGAATGGAGTCCTCGCTTTACTAGTACCCTGTTTTTGTCCCAAAACAATCAGCTCTTAACTGTATATCTCCAAAAAGAGATCTAATTCTATTCTTATTTCCCAAGTAAAAATTATAGGGTTAGAGTTAGTATACCAAGATATATAATTTTGATGCAGAACACACAGAACAAAAAAACTTAGAAGCAATCCACGGGTTGAGTCGTGTTAAAATCTTGGGTTAAAAGAGGATTAGTATACTTTTTTAATAGTTTCGTAACGAAAAAAGTACTCATCCCTTGGCTTACATTGGCTGGCTTATTTTTACTTTTATACTAATAATAAAGGAGTTTTTGCAAATATTAATAAATAATAGGGATCCTAAATATTATATTAGAAATTGGAATTTTGAACTGAACTCATAGGTAAACGGATTCACTTTCTAAACTTTAATATGAAAAAGGAAATCACTAACTGAGTAATATATGAAAAACTCTGCAATTTGTACAGGCGAGACCCTTTTTTCAGGTAAACTAGAAAACAAATAAAGAATAAAAGCATTCATTATATGTAAAAGTATACTTTGAAAGGTCATTTTAATTACTATTAGGACGCACCTATTACTCGCGCCTTACTTTCTAGGAATTCCGTGGAGTTGTCGGATCCGGGTCCTTTTAAATATCAATACCAAACTGAGTTAATTTAAGATTTAGAATCAAATAAAACGCAGAGCCACTTGGTTAATATTTTTCAGCGCAAATAACCAAAAAGCTATAGACCAGAGATATGGTTTATAAGAATCATTATCAGAAAAAGTTAGTAGATAGTTTTTTTCTGCCTGCTTTTTCATGGTTTGTGGAATGTGTTAGCAGATTTCGGGTAAAAGCAGCTTATTAACATTAAAAGTCTAAAGTACAAGATCTCGCATCTCCTTTGACTTGTGGCACCGGTAGACCTTTTTGGCCATACTAACATATATCTTAATTACTAACAACTTATAACTTTATTATTTTATTGTACCGGGTTCGCAGGCATACATTTCTGTACAAAAAAAGGGGGGATAATTAGTTTGCTATTGGGCAACTCTACTACTAAAAATTTAATTCTAAAATTCCGCATTAAAACCAGAACCTCGAATGAAAATAGGGATAGATACAGCATCGGATTTACAAGACTTTGAGAAGGTTTCATTCCTTAATTTTCAAAAAGCAAATACTATATGATCAGAGTTATATTTAGAGTTATAAAGTTTAGAATTTGCTCATTACTCAAGAACTTTAGGATCCTATCCACTTTTTGGTTGGGTAAAGGCATTCCTAAAAGTATTTAGATATTGTTGATCGGGGGTCTTAATAGACACTCCTAGAGTTCTTCCAAAGGACCAAAAAAGCTATAAACTATAGCCTTAAACTAAAAGAACCTACTCTGGGCGGGACTTGAAACCTATGCCATACGTATCATCTGATACGCGCTCTACCTGCTTTTTATGACTTACTTAGATAATAAAGAAATCTCTCCAAGATTCATAGCCTGCAAGGTACTATATGGTGTATAATTCTTTTTATATAACGAGGCAAGAAATTTCTAATCAAAGGTACATGTCACAAAGGGGCTTTCAATTAATAAAAAAGGGCTCTGCTAATAAGGTATAACATACGGATAAAGTAAAGTAGTTTTTAAGCGGTTTAAATATTTAATAAAGTATATTAAAACACGGTCAGTAGTAATTAGTAAAGAAAAAAAAAAGTTCGTGCTGCTTAAATGAGTGCAATGGGTTTCCTTATAAAGCTTTTAAGACAACCAGTGAATCTCTTGCTTGGCTAGGTCGAAGGGAGAAACTGGAAGCAGAACTTAGATTAGAGAGGACTGAGACTAAGGCATTTAATTACTTCACTGATATAGAAGAGGTGTTTTCCTTGTCATTCTTAGAGTTGGCTAATCTCTTACAGGAATTTCAACGAAAAGTCTTCGAAGGGGAACTCCGACCACTACTCAAATGCTAACACTTTCCAGAAGAAGGCTGCACTGTGGGAGGGCTCATTAGAATTGGGACTTGAACCAACGACATCTAATCCAGTTGACTCGCGCTCTAACATAACAAATAGAGTTTTGATCGGTAGAGACTTCCTTGTGCTTTAAGAAAGAGTATTCTACAAATCTTCTATATTATATAAGCGATTGGCAGGCAAGAGAGCTTACATCGTATGCGCTTTCGACTACAAGATACAGACTAACGGAGTTCTTTAAAGCTATGCATTAAGAAATAGCGTTCAATTAGGAGGGTTATTGAGAGCATACATATGAGAGGTAGAGCCGTCCTTAGGAATAAGTAGCTTAGGCAAAGATGAAAAATGTACTCTAGGAGAAGTAGAGAAAGGCAGCTTATCTGGTAAACTTAATTGTGGAGCTCCTAATGTAGGTAGGTTCAAATCCAAGGAAGGTCTTATCTTCTATAGAGTCCGTTTTACATAAGGACTTAGTTAGGTATACCTAATAAGAATATTACTATAATTACACCAGTTTCGATATGAAGTTTCAGAAAAAGGGACTCCTGCATTATTTATACTATAAACTATCAATCTTAATGACTTAATGGATTACTGCAAGAGAATACTCCTTATCTGTATTATTTATAAGAATTCTAGTACTTAAAAGTTTTAGGTTTGATGAGTAAAAAAAAGGTTAAGGAAAACTCTTAATAGTAACGAGAAAAGAGCTTCTTTGATATCATAGTATAGTATAGGGATCCAGTCTAAAAAAGCAGCTAAATGTCAAGGGTGCTCCGTGTTAAACTCTTACTTGAGTTTACTTTTATATTAGGAGCCTAAATTCATTTTCATCTAAGAAAAAAAACCATCTTATTACGGTTATAGGGTGTCACTCAGATAGGATTTTTATTGAGAGTACGCTTTTTGTTGATAAGATATAGGCCCATAATAAAATCTAAAATTAGACTGACGGTAAATACGTCATTTTGATGTTCAGTATAGGGGTAGTTTTCTAATAACATGGCACAAGATTCTATGTACAAAAAAGAGGTTTATATTCTTATAAAGTACCAACACTCGTTATCTACACCGGATTTGTTGTAGAATTCCTTGACCTGGCACGAAACCAAAAAGAGTCTTTAATATACAACTTCTTGTGAAAAACGAAAACAAGTCCCTTAAATACTGAAAATACTTTGCTAAATCCTAAAGGAGACCCTTGTATCTCTCCCCTTTTTTAGGATCAGAATAATTGTTTTTTCCTTTGTTTTGTTGGTTAAAATATTACTTAATATCTCCAGCTTTCCACTAAGCTCGTTGTCGTTGCTTTTAAGTTCAACAATTAAAATAGGGCGCTTTGCAACCAAAGTATTTTGTATGTTGAACTGCATCCATTTCAGAGTATCTATATTTTATTAGTTAGAAACTATCAAAAATTAGATTTTCTACTCTAGGAGTAATTCGACTATTATAGAATCTTGATAACTAATGCGACTCCTTTTCAGTAAGTAGATAAGATAAGTAGGAGACTCTGCCCCCCGTTCGGTCTACCCTAACTTGTGTATTCACTTTTGTTACTGTCTTAGACGATATTCTTGATCCTAAAATTATATATAAAGCAGTTCGAAACGGACGTTGAAAGCTATAGAATTGCCCCGGTTTCAGGGATCCGGGGGTCTCTTTCTGTTATCTAACAGCCAGATTGCGGGTCTTTACAATATCAAGAATTCGCTGTCTATCGTACTTTGTACGGGTTCCTTTTTCTATTTTTCTTGGATATATTTAAAAGAAAAGAACTTCTACTTAAAAAGATCTAGGCTTGTGCTGCTTTCCTTAGATTAGCTATTAGCAGGCATGCTTGTATAACAGAAGTTAGAGAATCTTATTAATCCTCTAACTTTATGGTACTGGCCCCTTTTACTGGGGTAGGTACTCCAATTAGAACCGAAGAGTGGCCCTAGCGAGCAGGTGGTTTACTCTCTTTACTCTAATGAATGCCTTTACTTGGTTTGGGAAAGATTACATTTAGACTTTTAATAAGGAATCCCTGTTTAAACTACTCAGAGAAAAGCGAAGTTCTTCTGTTTTAAATTAAATAATTTATTATTCTATCATTTTAGTTACACTCTTTATTAGATTAGGGGGGATTCAGAAGCAGAAGTCTCTCACAGTCTTAGAGTAAGCTATTAGTGTACACTTAGGAAATTCGCCGGGAGCTTTTTTTGTTTATCTAAAGTTTATGTCGTATAAGCTTAAGGGCTCTAACAATTGGAAATCGAGTCTTCTTACTTGGGAACGGAGTAAGAAGTTATTTGGCTTCACCAGCATTGACGAAGGCGTTCTCTGGTTTAAAGTTATATCCCAGAAAACCCGCGAGCAAAAAAAGGGTTCCTACCAAAGTTTTTTTATCTTAGGTACTGGTTAAAGTTGCGCTTTACTATTATTATAACAGAGATTGTTTGTAAGTAGATTTCCCTATTATAAGACTAAAAAAAAAGTATATAGATCTTAAAGCATAGGTTTGAAACGTGTAAATAATTAGAGCTTTCTTAATTAAAATTAAGGTTGCTGTAGACCCAGGTATTCTTAGCTTACGGATAGGATCTAGTAAATACAGTGAGAAGTTAAAAGGAAACTGGTATCCCTATCTCGGCGCGCTCAATCTTATTTACAAAGAGAAGAAGTTCCGGGTTTATTCAGTAGTCAATATCAACCTACTCGGATCCATCTTCACGGCAAGCCCTAAAAGGATGATCAGAGGACACTCATATAAAAATTCACATAGTTAATTTCGGATAAGAAAGAAGGACTATACCGATTATAACCCGGAATCATTGTGGGAAAAATAATAACGTAAAACTCTAATAAGGGAGCGCTTTATACTGCAGTACCACAGAGTTTCCTATATTTCAATGGATATTTAGAGGTTAACCAATAATTTGCGCGGACTCAACACTAGGGTTTTCTTAAATAAGCTAAGTATATGAAAAAGTTGTAGCTTTCTCAGTTCACAAATTATTAAGTAGGCCCGTCTGACTAATGAATAGAGTTTTTACTAGTATTTCGTTGATATGCTAAGCAATCTTTGGTAATTGAACTAAAGGGACCCCCGCTCGGTAAGTATTCATTTCTTTGCTAAATCAGTAGGGTCAATTAGAGTCTTAAACGAGTTTTTCTTATGGGAATAGGTCTGTCCTAGCTTGAAAACCCAGCCAGCAGTTACCTAGCATTTAGGAGAGATATACAAAGTAAAACGGGAAGTTAAAACATATAGAAACCTTTCGAAGTGACGGATACCTCAAGTACAAGAGGTGCAGCTAGCGGGAACCCTTAAGACTTTAATTCAGTTTGTTTATACCATTATGTATCTCGATACTTAAAAAAAAGCTCTTACATACCAAACGAATACTTGTAAAAGTGAGGGTAAACCCTTGTCTGGTAATTTTAGTAAGTATGAAATCCTGTAGGAGAGGCCCTCCTTCAATATGTTAATTCTCTGTGAAATAGACTACTACGGGCGTAGTTTATAGAATAGATTTTAATATTACTTTTTGAAAAACTTGTATACTTGATTACCTGATAAGATGTTGTAACCTGAGTTTGGTAGAATTCTCTATCTTATTTTGATCCTTTAGAATGTTGCCCTCATCGTCTATATGTAAGGCAAATGACTTAGCTTTGTTCATAACTTAGAATACTTAAAGAGAAGGTAGTAATACAGTAGAGGGCAAAGTCCGGGCTCATACCGAGTAGTACTGACCCCAGAAAAGAACCCACAAGCTACTGAGAATAGGAATAAAAGGGGAAAATTTCATTATAAAGATAGGTTCTTAAAAAAAAAAAAGGATAGACATAGTATTTCTTGTTTTAATTCGAGCCCGGGATCCCTGTTTATAAGTTACATGCCGATGTAGCAACCTAATTAAAAGTACCTAACTTAGTTCCTCAAAACACGTTAATAAGAACACGAAATAGAAGAGTAATAGAAAACTCACAAGAATCTCCTTTATCTAAATAAACCATACATCGCAGGGTCCTAGCAATTTTCTTTTTGCTCAGTTCTCATACAGGATATATAAAAAGTACATAGTAAACAAAAAAGCGGGAACTCTGGCTTACCATAATAAAGAGAGAACCGGGGTCCTTACTTAATAAGAGCGGAAAACGATCGAATAAAAACTCTATTTTATACAGGAGCACCCTTAGGGAATGCTTTTACTTGTGAAATTCGGACTGATATTATAACTATATAAGCGAGGATACCCTTGAGGAGGTCCGGGAGAAAGCAATCACAAAAAAAAGTAGAGATAGTTGTTATAGATTTCGTTTGAATATAGGGCTGGGGTCAACGTAGTAGTAATTATACTTCCTTTTCTGTAACTGGGGAGGGGTCTATCGTGGGTTTCCTTTAGAAATATGTAGTATATCTTACCCCGGATCTGTTTCTTCCCGATTCGAGTTTTTTAAGGGTTCCGTGTACTAGAAATCAAAAAGGGGCATGCCTCTTTATTACTAAGATAAATGGATAAAACTAAAAAAAAATTTAATAAGGAATTCTTAGTTGAGAAAGGGAAAATCTTATATCAGAAACAAAGTTCCTTGTTTTAATAATTCATGAAAGACGCGGTTAGTCAAATAATAGCTATAAGGTTCTTGTCAAACAAAGTAGAGAGTTCCTCTTTAGAATATTATCTATTAGTAAAAAGGCATACAATACAGTCCATTACAAGGGGGACCGCGGGTTGGTTTTCTAAAATTTAGGACCTTAAAAAAGAATAGCCTTCACAAGAGAGGTTCTGTGGATATTAATCGATAAACTTTATCTCGGTCAGTAGTTCCAAGTTATGTCACTTTAGTATTAAAAGACTAAGCCAAGATCCGCATATCAAAAACTGATTTATCTATCCAGTCTGTGTTTTGCCCTTCTTTATGCAACACAATAAACATGTGGTATTGCCTGTCCTATGAGTACTTTAACTTTTCGGGTATCCTTTTATTCTGAGCCGGACACCTCTAACTATAGGAGCTCCTAGAATCCCGGTAAGTTATTATACTTTTGTATCTTTTCAATCAATATCTAAGTTCCAAGACTTTGCTTATCTCTCAAAATTCAATTCCCTTTTACTAAAATTCTCTGTAAATAAAAAGAACTTTTATATTTATAAAGAATCTATTTCTCCTCCTTTTTAAATACTCGGTTTGGAAGTCAAAAAACTATAAAACAGAACTGTAAATGAAACCCCTATTTATATTTTACTGGCCTCTATCCCAGCCGGGTGCATGCCCCTAAATCTTACGAATCATCATCGAATACTAGAGAGTCATATAAAGAAAAAGGCAACCCGGAATTAATAAATAGGTATTTGTAAGAGAAGTTCCGTAAATAAAATTATTTAAGTTATATAGATATCATGTATCATGAATTTGACTCGTCGTAGGGAAATTCTTTTAAGGAATTCCAAGAATCCTGAGCCAATGGTAAAAGGAAAGTCGAGAATGCAGAAAAAGGGACCACCTCAAAATTTTGTGTTTTAAGGACAGCGCTGGGTTTAGTGCCACTTTTTTGAATTATTTGGAAATATCTCTTTTTATTTCTACATTCCTAGTGCATATCGCGTATTTTGTCAAATCGGGGATTCCTACTATAGAACTTAATTTAGGGATTTTAGAATAAAGATAAAACAATTCAGCGGTGATTAACAAGATCCATGGTTGGGGTACTGAGCAGCCATATATGCTATGGTTTTACGAAATGAGTGTTGGCCTATTGGAGCTTTTCTGTCCCTAACTGATTTTTTTCCTCTTTTTCAAATTGGGGTAATAAAAGCCAGCAGATTAGTCGCGATAGGTCCTTAGATAAAGAAAGTTTCGAGTATTAAAAAGTAACCGTATTTAGTAATTGCTATTGGAATCTAATTCATCGAAAAAGAAACAAACCAAAAAGGGGGGGGGGGGTTACTCTCATTCATGCTGTACCCCCATTAGGAGAGACTCTCACAGTATGCCCTTACTTTAGCTTTGTTTAGGACTAGTCAAAAGAGGTTGTTCCTAAGCTTTTAAATTTTCTAGTAGGTAGTAGGGAATTCTGGCTTCTTCTTACCTTTCTTTTGGGTTATTAGAGTTTAGTTATTTTAAATACAAATAAGTACAACTGCTGCTATAAAAGATTAGTTATAGACCAATGCTCATCTAGATCATATAGAAAACTCCTTTACAATGTAAATAAATCTAAAGTACTCAAAAATGATATGTTAGGAGCTCATAACTTCGCTTTAAAATTCATGGAAAAAGCCTTCCAAACCAAATGAAACTCTTTCTTTACTAACTATTCTAGTTTGAAAATACTACTGGTATTGACAAGAATAAAAATTTAGGAATAGTTACCCTTTAGCATCCCGTTATGTTGTACAAGGGCAGGTGAGTTGGCCCGGCTGCTAGAACATGAGGAACCCGCTTTCCTGGTAAATCCTATAAAAGTAATCTAGTGGACTATACCTTTCAAAAGTTCTTTAGTATTCAAGTTCAGTAGGGATTTAGATCATCTGATATAACCTAATAAATACGAAGCCCTTTTCATTTAGAACGTTTTACAAAGCAGGCGGGCCCGTTTTTGCAACTCATTCGATCCTATCTTAAAAGAAGTCCTTCAAATGGAGCGTATCTAGAAAAAGAAATTCATTTGTATAATACTGCTAACATCCCCAATATTATAGGGAAGGTCAAGACACGTGATACATTACTTAATTCTTTTTATTAAAGCTCTTTATCAATTAAATTTAAATAAGGTATATTATGTAAAGCCCTTGATATTTCGGGTGTTTTTATGTGTAATTTGAATTTCCTGCCGTCAAACTAAAGTCGATCTACTTTCTACTTTTATTGTAGCAATTTTACAAGCCCCTTTTTCCTTAAATAGAATCTTAGTTATAGGTCTCCAAAAGAAATCAAAACTCTGTCAATCATAGAAGTAGATAAAAACGAATACCTAACTGAGGAACTCCCGTAAACGGTAAGATGCGCCAAGGAATCACACGCTCTTATTAAAACTATATGGGTGAGTAAGATTTTTGTTGATGCAAAGCACTAACTAAGAGACTCGCCACTCCATTACCGAGAATTTTTTAGTACTTACCACTTGCTGGGAGACTCCCTAGCAGTGTAAAATCACTCAGTAGTAAAAACATAGATGAGGTAATTCTTTTTTATTCAGGGGTTGAAGATAAAGGAAGCTTTTTAGTCATTGTTTCTATACTAATATTATTAAGAGTAAGATCTCTCCACGATGAGTACTCATATTTAACCTTTACTTATATTTTGAAATCAGAATAAGATCAATAACTGTTGTAAAATAATACAGAAGTCAAGACACGACTAACACCAATACCTGAAGCCGGGAAATTCTTATATACAAGAATCTAAAATCACACCCAAACCAAAAAGAGTAAAAGAGGGCTCTCTTAACTTAATAGCACCTTTAAGAAGGGTTTGTCCTAGGATTCCTTTACTTTAGTAGAGCTATACCTATCCTTAAATTTAATTGGTGTAGTATAGAAAATTTCTCGGAGAGTCCTTAATACCCGAAAAATCCCTTACTAGTAGCTAGTTATACTATTATAAGCAAGATTTGATAAATAGTAAGAAGTTGAATGCAATTTACTTCAAAACTAGAAAATTAAATAGCGCTAAATGTCAGGATTACTCACTTAAAGATGGGCCCCATACTACAAAATTAGCCCCTTGCGCTCTTATAAAAATAAACCTTATTTCTAAAACCTCTTTCTAATCGCATTAGAACTCGCAACCGTTGTCTAACTTGGATTTCCACTTTACCTGGTGGGATACAAGAAGCTTAAGAAATTGGCTCAACTGCTCCTCAACAATCTAATAAAACTATATAGCCCACATATCTCCTACCGCATTTAGGGTAGGGAGTCCCAAAATTACTTAAGAGAAGTCCAAACCCAAGATATCTTTTTTTGTATTGGTCCCAGTTCAAGACTAAACCAAATGAACTTATAGAATCCTTGGAATTTGTGTCCCAGAAATGCCTCGAATCGCCTTGCCATCCCCATAACGTAATTGACAAGTCAAAGCATTATCCATTTTCTGCAAATAGGTTCTGGGTAAAAATATGCACCTCCTCGGGAATGAACAAGTGGATCCAAAGCGAGAAAATTACGAGTATGTTATTAAGTTCTGAATAATGGACAAACAGACATTAGTTATTCCAATAATATTTTAAAGAGTTTAAAGTAACTCCAATCAATTAATTTTTTTGATATAAGAAAAGAGCATTTTGTCATATAGCTAGGAGTGATCCGTAGTTATTAGTTTTTTATTTTAGCCCAGCTTGTTTTTTTGGAAGGAAGTCCCATAATACAATATCAATCACAAATATTTTGGGGACCTAGATTGACTCTCCTAAAAAGACGTAATCAATATACAGCTTTTAAGTTAGATAGTATTCCCTGCCATTTGCTGACATTTGATTTGCACCCGCCTATACAAATATCCGGAGGACTACCCCCATAACTTGATCACCTACGCGCATGTTTACTCAGACTTGCAGTGAAACTTAAACTAGACTTTTCAACTAGCGGATCCAGGTTTTGCGGGAAAGATAAGTGAAAGTTATCGTATTGAATTATTTATTTACTAAGAAATACAGCATTGTATTTAATAAAACATAGAGCATAGTCTTTTCAGATAAAATTTAGGCAGTTTAAAAAGCTTTCGAACGGAAAGCCCAAATCGCTTATAATCGGTCAGCCGGTTACAAGGCTCTAGGTAAGCTACTAAAATTCTACCGGCCTGTCTGTTAGAGAGTTTTCTTACTAATAGGTAAAAAGTAGCTTCAGAGTATTAAGGAAAGTCCTAGCAAAAGCCAAAGGGAGTTAAGGTCTTCTTGTTTATAGGCCTAAAGTCAAGTAATTTGTTTGTGATCAATACCTTTATAAGTCCAGGCTGTTTTCTTCCCGATCTAGTTAAGTTTATAAGTCATAAGGAAATAGAAAAAAAAAGGTGTAAAGTAAAGAAGGCTCAGTAAAAGTAAATAATAAGCTACCTACTTATGATCAGTGCGATTATGTAATTAGTCAAAGGCCACAAAAGTATCTAATTTAGATAATAAAAAATAAAACTTTTTTTTTTTTAATTTAGTAGTAAACAGGTTAGAGCGCAGACCCAACAATATATATATGGCACAGGGTTCAAGTCCTGCTAGCTGATGAAGTGCCTTCTATGAGGAAACACATAGTAAGTGAGTCTTCTTAAGAGCCGTATCCCCTCTTGAAATTATGTACCTTTCTAAGACAAGCTAATCTCAGTTTCATATTACAGAAAGACCAATCCTTGAAAAGGAACAGCAAAGCCTATGTAAGGAAATTGTTTACACTTTCTTTAAAGACGGAAATTCTTGGGAAAGCAGTTAGGTATATTCTATTTTTACTATTATATGTTACAGAGAATTCCTTTTATAAATAGGCTATAATCCAATAATTTGTGTAATACAATATTCTAGAATACAGAAAGCACCCGGGTTTCACTTACTTAATAGAGATTCCCAGCAAATCCGTTAGTATACGACAAGTACATAATTACTTAGACTTGCCTACTACAGATCTTTAATTTCGAACTTCATTTGAATATTGTTGGCAGTTGTGATACCGCATCTTTTTCTTAAAAACGCTTTTTAAAAACCGAGTTGTGAAGGGCCGGATAAGGGAGATTTCTTATGCCTCGAGGTTATCAATTTAAACCCTTGACATGCTCTGTAAACTAACTACGTTTAGTTCTTTGTTCCGCAGCTTATAATAAGGGCCCTGTTCTTAATCAAGAAGACTTAAGGATTTCTATATAAGTAATTTTAGGTATAATGTGCCTTCAAATAGAGCTTTAATTCGCCAAAGTCTGTCAAATTTGTAGTCGATATGTGCTAAATCTCAGTGAAGAGGCACCTCTAACAATGTTTTCTGTTAAGAGTTAAACGAACAAATACTAAGAGAAAAAACTTTAGAGTAATTTATAGGGAACCGCTAGGGAAATCTTCTAAAATGTCCAATAACTCGTGTTTTTCAATACAAACAAAGTTCGAGTAGTTACGCGGGGGCCTCAATCTTAAAAGTAAAGGACAAACTCAAACTAAATATACTGGGTGAAGAAAAGGGTCGTAATCTATACTTTTGGTATTTATAAGTAAGTATTAAGGACCCTGGGATTCCCTCTTATATAATTTGAGAGCTCACATCTAAAAAGATCTACTACTTAAGAAACTAGCAATAGTAAACTCTTTTTTATGTTGCCGCTAGATTAAATCCCATCACATAGTGTACTATTTACTTTCCTTTACATTCTCTACTTAAATAAACTACACTAAATTGCGGAACAAATAGATGGGATACTTTATTTAGGGGGATCTTTTCAGTAAGAATACCCCAGTATCCTTTGACGCTATTCTTATTCCGTTGAGGATTAGGATTCTCTTGCATGAAAGCAAGACTCTAACCATTGATTTAAATGGGTCCTGTTGACTAAATTATAGAATTGATAACCTCTCTTTTATCTTTTACTTCAGGAACTTAGTTTTATATACAGTTGTAAAATAGCATATAACCTAGTATCCCGCAAGGACTTACCCCTGTAAAATCCAGAGAGATCCGTTAAATAAATATACCTATATTCTGTAACTTCACTTTGATTTACACGGTATTCATTTCTAGGAGATTTATACTCTTAGATCGATAGGTTAAAGCGCCTGAATGCCTTTGCATTTTTAAGCGGGCTGTCACTGCAGGAAGGTTCTTACTCAACTAAAGAGGTGCTACGATTTACATTTCCTTATTATAAGGGGTCCCTGCAATACTTTCGTACAATAGAGGTGTTTTCTGCTAAGCCAGCGTTAAGTCACAAAAGTAAGTATTCTTGGGGTTAATAAAGAGGTATTGTATAAGAAACTAGGGGTACTTTTTTCCATATATGTTTCGCTTAGTGTAGTATAAACATTATAACGAGCTTCTGAAAAGATTAAGGAATGCCTAGATTTTTCAATGTCAGTCATAAGGGTATCCTCCCGAGGATTTTTTGAGTATAACTAATACAAATAGGTTGACGCTGTACCCCAAAATAAAAGTAAGCTTCCCTAGAATTGGACTTTCTACTCGTGGATTATTACCTTAAGATTGTAATAACACAAGAAAGATTATACTATAACTAATCTTTGGACAGCCAGGGAATCCACTTTCTTGAGGGAAAGCTGTCATTATTCCGATAATTCTGTATAGCTGGATAGATAGGATTTGCAGTCGATAGAACTGTAATGCGAGCAATGACTGTCGAAGGCGCTAAGGGAAAGCCAGCCAATCAATCAGAGAAAGTGTAGCTAATAGAAGCAAGAGAAGGTGTATTAGTTCCAAAGAAAGTGATGGAAACCGTTCCTTGCGAACGGGTAGCTGTTACAGGTGTTGCAGAAAGAAGGTCGGTCAAGTAGGCCCATGTTAGCAGGTTCAGAGATGTTTGGGATTGCGGCTAAAGAATTTTTCTAAACCAGGCTTACATTCATTGCAAGCTAGTTGACTTGTTCTTGGAAAGCGAGCCTTGGAAGTCTTGTATTCTGTTCTTTGCTTTTTATTTGTATTGGTAAAGTGGATTCCTTATTGAATTGAGATAGTTTATATAGTTTAGGTACTACCTTACTAAATGGGTATTCTTGTATTTGGAATGTCCTTGCGAGCTAAAGGTGTTTAAGATTCTAATGGAATAGAAATCTAAGGAAATTCTAGTCTAAGAAGTCCAAAGCCTTCGTATTCTGTGTTTGTAAACCAAGGTCTGGAAAGCACTTATCCGATCATAAGCCTTATGCAAAAAGCTAGGATTATAGTACTATATGTGTGTGTTCCTAAACTAGATGAGAATTTCCGAGTCTTAAAGCCTGTTTACGTTACAATAACGGATAACAGATAATTGTAGCTGCTATGAATTATGAATTCCTGGTTTTGAAAGTAGATTCCTTTTCCTTTGAGAGTCCTAATATACTATAGAATAGAATAAGGAAAGAGGTTGAAAGCTGTTGAAATAAGAATTTGTATTCGTTCTTCAGGGATAGCAGGTGTAGCAAAAGGAGTTTAAGACATAAACCAGAGTATTCTAGGATTGCAGCTTCCTTTACTTTAAAGTGGAATATAAAATTATAAAAATATAGAATATAAGAAAAAACCCAGTGCTTAACGAATTCTATTTCAATTTAGGAGGAAGGAGACTCATAATAGAGGTTGCTAAAAATAATTAACTGTAACTAGGGATAGGAATTGTAGCTTTCCTTACCCAGAACTCTAGAGTCTATTCCTAGGGTAAACCGATCTATGTGCAAGGAGTTATTGTTCTAATGGAAACGAGCCTAAGGAATTGCTTTAAAGAAAGGAGTCTTAGATTTGTATTCCTAGTATTCCTTTGAGTTATACATGAGCGTAGAGGGAGCTAGTATTCTTCTTGTCTTTGTAAGAGCTTTCTTTTGTATTCGCTTTGTTGACAGTTGGTCTTTGGAAAGCAAGCAGTCGAGTTGTTGTAATGTGTACGCCGGCAAGGAGATTCATAATTCTATTCCTTAAACAAGAGTTCCCGTTTAGTAGTTTAACAAAAGAGTAAAGAATTGCCTTAGTTTTCTTTCCTTTTGTAAACCAACTAATTTCCGGTGAAGGTATCGCTGCTTACTATGCAGTACAGAGGTAACCAATGTCTTAATAGCAGTCCTAACCGGTGTTTGACTTCTTGTACATGCTCCACTAATTCTCTAGTCTAAAGTCTAAGGGAATCCTCAGGCAGCCTCTGTATGTAAATGTACTTCTTCTCTTCTTATCTTAGGAACCCCAACAAGAAACCCTCCGTTGTAGTCGGCTGGTGTTGAGTGAGAGGACAGTCCAATCCGATAATTGTTATAGAAAGCAAAGGTGAACTCTTATTCTAATGGGCAAAGCTCTTTCAGGTCTGTTCTGTAAAACAGTAGCTAAAGGAGTATTAGACATAAACAAATTCTCGTCTAAGCATTAACATATTCGAGTCTAAGAAGGCAAGTTCTGTATTCTTGGGATAAACGGATTCTCTTTACTTTGACAGTGTTGCTAAAGGTGTCTAAGATTTGTATTGGAAATTTGTATTCTCAAGCAAGGGTTTAGCGTAACATAAGCAAAAACTTTCAGTAAGGGATATCTCACTCATGTGTGTGCAAGACAAGGTTATCGTCCACCAGTTTGGGATTTATCTCAGTCTCTGCAGTTAGTATTCTGTCAGCTATTCAAAAAATAAGGATTCACCTCAACCAAGTTAGAAAAGCTTTCCTGTATTGGTATTTCCCTCCCATCAGCATCCGTATTAACTGGAGATTCTACGTATTTTTTATTCTTTAGCAAGGGAAACCGAGCAGGCAGAACTCCTTCCTTTTTTAGCTGAAGAAAGGTAAACATGGTTGTTAGGTTGTCTCCGCAGGGTTGGACGAGCTAAGCAAGCCAGAAGATAGCTATTGCACAGAGCTTTAGAAGGGGTTCCTAGTCCTAGAAATTCAAAAGCATTTCTCCTCCCTAATCGAAGTTCTTTATCAGCTCAAAATTCGAGTCATGTGAAAATCCAAACCCTTAATAAATATAAGAGATTCTGTGAAACAAAATTCATATTAAAGTAAAGAATTTATAAAGCAGGGATTCGAAACATCCAGAAAAAAGGGGCTCCAAAAGCTTCAAATGTACCCTTACCCAGAACTCAAGAGTATTTGGATAAACCCTGAAGAAGTCTATTCTAGTATTTACCTTACTTTAGGAAAGAACTCTCTAAATTGAACATATTCTATTCCTTTTGATTGAGATATAGGGATTTACCTTAAGATCTTGTAGAAAACTCTAATTTAATTGTAGCTATTTGTATTCTTTGGTTTGGAGCTAATGTCTCCTTGTAAGCGCTTGTCCGAGTCTATGAGCTGGCAAAGCAGATAATCCCTTGTCTTAATGAAACTGGGTGACTGTTGCAGCATTCTATTGTTCGAGAGTCTATTCAGAATTCTTTTCTTTGGAAGCAGTGCTCTTTATCTGACAGCTTTGTTTTCTTTCTTTTCTATCCCGATTCACAGCAGTAGGAATCAGATCAACCAGGTCCTAACTCACTCTCTTCTCTTCGTCCTCATAAACAGTCCTCGTAAACAAGACCAAGCTCTCATGTAGCGAACTTGCCAATCGACTACTTTACTCAACACAATGAGTGAGCCAATCCAAGGATTTCTCTTGTTGGCTGAGCGAAGAAGGAGTTAGCTTGAGCTTGGTTAGTTTCTAATTAGCTGACCAGGTAATGTAATTACTAATAGTCCTGCTTTGTTTGCTCTTTGTCATTTCTTGTTTCTGAGTTCCTTGTTTAGTTTGAGGGAATTGCGACTTCTTGGGTTAGGAGTTTCAGTAAAAGTACTAACTAAATAGTAGAAGTTCCAGTAAGAGTTGCTATTGTACTTATTAGGATTTCCTTTTCTTACTAAGGGATTGACAGTAAGACTAAGAATCTAGCTTTTAAGAGTGTAGGTGTAGCTCTGTAGAATGAGAGTCTAGCTCTGGGTGGTATAGTTAAGAGGCTAGGTATGGGCAGTAGGCATAAGAAAGTCGGGAATAAGAAGTTGGGTAAGATAAGGGAAGCGTTAGCTTGGCTGATGGATTCAAGTACTTAGATTCGTCTGGTTGGTTTCTTGTTCTGTGTTCTTGTTTCTTTCAGTTGAGGAATGTGAGAGCTCCGAACAGAGTGAGTAGGAAGGTGCTTGTTGGCTGAGCGAAGCGGCAGGTATTGGCAGGTTGGCTTTTTCCTGTTAGGGTGGTTAAAAGGTATCCTGTACTACTTATATACTATAATGTCTTAACTTTCTTCTGGTACCCTGCGGTCGGTAACAAGGACTTGTCTCTAATCTATTAAGTCCCTCCTCCGCTCTTAATGATAAGAGCAGGAAACCCTAAAGCGGAACCCCTTTTAATCTAGCAGCTAGGAAAAAGGAAAGAACCGGCTGCCATAGTCAACAGAAAGCAGACGATATAACTACAAATTCCAATAGTCAGAATCTTGTAGAAGTAAAAGGGCTCTCAATCTAGGAAGAGTTTCCATGTTGTTAGTTTAGATAAGCAAGTAAGTTTCTTCTTTGGAATCTTCAAATATTTATGAAGTTTAGTAAAAGGCGGAGGTTTCCAGTTTCGGATTATTAAGGTGTATAGGCAGTTTTAGCAGATACTCATAATATAGTAGTAAGAGTTGTCAAAAGGGGTTTGTAAACCGTACAGGTAGGAAGGAGCTTCTTTGCTTTTCAGCTTTTAGAGTTTCATTTAAATAAAAAAGTTTATAAAGATTGTCCCCTACTCTTACAAGAAGGGAAATCTAAGGTACAAAGTAAGAAGATAAGTCAATTATGAAAAATAAGGAAAGATAGATAGAGATATGGATTTCTCAGTCTTAAATAAGTCTTATGGGATTAGAACCTGTTGTTTTAGAAGCATTCCCCAGTCTTTTAGGGTAGGAATACATTTTTTCTTAGTAGCTGTGTAATAAATGAGTATAGGTGTTATCTAGGAGATTCCCGCTAGGAGCCAAAGCAAGTAGAGTTCCCAGTTGTATATTAACAAGTCAACAAGGACACTTCCATTTTAAGTAAAAGAGGTTATGTCATTTCCTTTCCCTTTATTAAGAAGCGCTCTCTTAGGTAAGGTAACAAGTAATAAGGAAGTCCCTTTCTCTTTTCTTTTCAGAGTATTCTCCAAAGTAATTACGAGCTATTAAAGTAAAGGGGTTGCTTGTTTCTCTGTTTTCATATTCCCATTCCCAAGTAGTAAGGACAAAGTAATGAGTTCCTGGTAAATGGAGTCAAATTGAAGTCTGCTTTTCTGTAAGTTTTCAAGGTTTTAAAGTCTTAAGTCTTAAGAAAATAGGTGTTTTAAGGTTAAGAATTTTTGGGGTTTCTAAGGAAAGGCGTAAAGGTTTGGCTGCTATTAAGAAAGGTATGAGAAGAGTAGTAAGCTAGAGAATCCGAGTCTAGCTAAAGGTATCATACAGAGTGCAGGTATAGCAGCTAAGGAAGTTCCAGGTATTAGGAAAGTCTGAGGTTCGAGAGAGGACAAGTTATGGTACAGGGACAAGAAGTCAAGCTTTTTAGAAGAAAGCAGGTATAGGAGCTGTCTAGAAGAAGGCCTATAAGAGAAAGCGGTTTTAGGTATGAGGAATGAGATAGAGATACAGAAACCCGGTATTACAAGTTAGCAAGCAGTTTGACGGGGCTAGGTATTAGGAAAACAGGTATTACAAAAACGAGTGCCTTCTTCAAGAGCTAGAGTTTTTAATCACTTATATACAATAAATTAAGAGTTTCTAGTGTATATTCTCCCTCCAATGTAGTAATTTAAGTATAAAATAGCAGTTTAGACTCTTAATAGAACTCAAAAAGTAGAATCAGAAATGCCTTATATAGAAACCCTTAGTCATTCTACAATCTTTATAATTCATAGCTATACTTAGACCAAGTACGATTTAGCACTCCCGTTCTTTGCTGGTTAGATCAAAGCTGCTGTTATCCGCCCCGCATGGGCTTAAATTCCATTTCTTTCCTCTCGTCTCTATCTATTGCTTTTTATAGTGCCTATCCTAAAAATTCCTGGGTCTTTCCTGTACCCGCCGCTTAGCTTAATTGTTAGAAGTCAGATTTCAAATATGTAAAATGAGACAGTTCATTCTGCTTGTTGTACTTTTTGTACTGGTAAAAATATATAATATTCTATACTCCATACGAATCACGATTTTTTCCGGGGCTTTCAGGGTATATTGTTTGCTTTTCTTTCTCTTTATGATCAATATTTTTCATGCTTTAGCTTCTTTCTCAGTTTCTGTAGTCAAATTTGTCTTTGTTATTTCTTGGTTGTTTTTGGTGTTTGTCCTTGTTGTTCTTCTTTTCTTCTTGTTTTTCTAGGCATTCCTTTTTGACTCATTTGCAGTAGAATAAGGGAGTACTTCTAATACTGGAATAAAAGACTTAGTTGTAAGCACTGCGCCGTAAGAATTCTTTTGATGCCTCAACTGGATACTTTTACATACTTTAGCCAAGTGATTTGGCTCGTTCTCTTTTTTGTGTTGTTTTATACTGCTATTTGGAACAATGCAAATGGAATCATAAGCATCAGCAGAATACTGAAACTGAGAAATGAACTTCTATCTTACCAAACTAGTAGCCTGGAATACGAGGCTAGAAAGAGTGGCGAAGCATCTATCTTGGATAAGTGCTTTACTACCTGCATATCTTTTATGTCTTCTATTTTATTGCAAGTGTCCGATTGGTGTGAATCGGTGAACTTATTAGGAGAAGAGGGAAGCTTTAGCTTGATCTCTCCTTTGGTTGAAATAAGAGTTTGCCGAAAAATAGAAAGTGAGCTCTTCTCGAGGTTTTCATGCAACCTCTCTACGGCGGGAGTCAAAGAGAGAATGTTACTCCACGTTCTCCTTAGTCAAAACAATCTTTATAAAGATTGCCTCGTCTAATGGGTTTTTTAGAAGGAGCTCTTTTCTTTAGCGTCCGTTAATTCTCTCATAAGAATGTTTAATTCTATTCAAATGCTTTTTGAAAGGCAAGATTGAACTTGAATGCCTACTTCTAAGAAACTCTTGTACTTCACGCTTATGATACTTACACTCAGTTCTAAACAAATTCTAATATATAACGAGGAACTGCTAGTAGCATTCTGTTTTAGTACTTTTTTGATACTGAGCCGAAGGAGCTTCGGTCAAACCTTCGAGGGTCTTCTTGACGGAAGGTTAGAAGCGATTCGAGAGGAATTGCAAGAATTTCTAAATCCTAACGAGTCCCTTCTTCTTAAAGCCAAAGAGGAGAATTCTCTTAAAAGAGACAAATTCTCAGGAAAAAATAGAGTTAGTCAAACTCTTATGTATTTACTGGCCAAATGCGTGCTTTTAGTGACCTCTTTAGTAGTCGCTTCATTTTTACAAAAGTACTTCTTCCTTTTTTCTAATCTCAAATTTCTCATTATTTTAGTAACTCTTTTTTTATTCTTTACTTTGTTCTATCGAATCCTGCTTCTAAAACGAAGGCATACGTTTGCTATTCTTGTCTTCGTACTCTTATGCTTTATTATAGGACTTTTGATTTCTTGGATACGTTTTAATCTTTTAACTTCTTTGGTTTCTACGGGCCTTATGTCTTCTATTATTTTTTATGTGTCTTCAGGTTCCGACGAAGAATATGCGCACAGCTTACCGGCTTTGGAATCCGAATCAAGTTCTGTATCTCTTTTGACTTTTCGTAATGTTTTAGCGGCTGATTATGAACAAAGCATTTACCAATCTATTCGTGATTTAGAAGCTAAAGATTACTATCGAATTCCAGCTCAAAATCTACCCGGACAATATGAGCAGCTCGTACGGCATAACTTTGATCAAGCAGCCAGTGTCAACTGCCTGCGCGAAATTTTGGATATAGAGTATTGGGCTGTTAAAATCTTAGAAAAGAAGGGAGCACTGCAAGACGGACTTTTTGATCTGATGTTGACCGAGCCGAATCTTTCTAATATTCTGAGAATTTCTCCCTACGAGAATCTACGCGAAGGAGCCTTTGATTTTTTGGAAGAAGAATTCTCGGAAAACGAAATCCGACATATTCAAATTCCTCGATTGGACGATACGATTAGCATTCTAGGCCGGGATCAAAGGACTTCTGAAATATATAAAAAATTCATGGATTACTTTATCGATGGCAATTATCGTCGGCAAAATGGACTTCCTTTTCCTCAAATTTAAAGAACTACGAAACGCTCTCATTCATGAATATACTTCGGCTCTTTTCTAGTATCTACCTCTCTAGTACTCTTCTTTTTGTTGATCAATCCCCTCCTTAGTAACTTAAAAAATCCCACTTCTCCGAAGATCCTTAAAGCTTACGGGCGCCCTTCCTAGCTCCCGAAATTCGATCCTGTTATATTTTATATCAAATGGTTCTCTTAAGTCCTTGCAATCCCCTTAGAATCTTGTTCTATCTATTCTATTAAATCTTATAACTTTCGAGATTAACTGGGTTCATTCATTCTCTTGTTCTTTATGGGTTTAGCTCCTTATTTTCCTTTGTCTCTAGAGGTTAATCCCTCAAAACCCATTTGTTATTGGCTTTCTTAAAGAAGTTTCTTATCGGTTGTTAAGACTTTCTGTTATTATATTCGGTACACTTGTTCCTTTTATTAGTTAAAACAAGCCATTTTAATTCTACTTTAACCTCCTTGTTTGCTAAATAGTTAGTATAAAAACTTGTATTTACATTACAGCTTGATTAATGAATAAAGCCTTAATTCAAGAATTTCTACTTGACTTCCCCTGATACTACTAAGATTGACTTTTACTCAACTGGAATATCCAAAGTAAAACCTTAGTACCAAACTCTACTACTACTATATTATTTTAAGGATTTTCTTCTCGAATTTTTAGGCTTAAGATTTTTTAACGAACCGGGTACTTTAGCTACTGGATTTTCCAAGTGGTTTGAAAAAGTTTTTAGGAACCCTTGTTTTGACTATACTTCCTAAGAGCATAAATAAGGAAGACTTACTAGGCCATAAGAAACCTCGGCTTTAAATGAATTCTAGTTCTCCACCCTAGCCTAAAGGAATTCCTTGACTTTAAGCAAAAAAGGGATCTCTGAAGAATACTACTAACTGCCTAAACTAAATTCAATTTTTAAAGACTCTTACTTGCAAGAAAATCTTGAGGAACAAGTGAAAATTATAAGATAGTGGATCCCTAGGCAACCACTTTAAGAAATTATTAACATAGCTATTATAAAATACACGAGTTCAAGTCCTTTACTACACTTAGGTAGACTCCTTAAACTTTCTCTTAGAAATTCCCGGGGAATACCTCTTAAGAAAAACTGGGGTATATAAGAAAATAATAGGTTCCTAATATAAGAAATTTTCTTAATTACAACAAGAAGCATACGGAGAGCAAAAAAGTAGTACTAGTAGTTTTTTGTAGTTCTCAAGAATATAGGCTAAAATATAGCAGACAGGCAAAGACCCCGTTTTTGAGGTTTCCTCAGGTGGCTTTTAATTCTCTAAAACTTGGATTCCATAAAACCTTTTGCTCAAACTCAAAGGCACTTACTTGCCTACGTAGTGAATAAAGATATGTGTAATTCGAATATATACAATAGAATCCTTTCCCAAGAAGCCTACCAAGGGGAATCCCAGTACTCTACTAGTCATAAAGGGTAGCTAAGTCTCAAACCGAGTTGGTAGTGCCTCCTTTTCCTTGGTTATACTTTTCTTCTCCTCCTAAAAAAGTGCACTCTTAAGTTTGCGATACCAAAGGTCTCTGCAGATAAAGAGTTAATAATAGGCGTATCTTATACGAGGTTTCTGCAGGGTTTTAATCATGATAAGCTGCCCCGTAATTTTTATACCTTGAGAAAGTCTTTTCAAGTATGTAAAAGCCAAAAAGGGGTGTCTACACAGCTAGTGTTTATAAAATATCCCTACAAGAAAAAAAACACTAGAGAGAATTTTAAGGTTTGGAAGCGCGAGGAAATCCTGATTAGAAAGCATATACTATTCATAGGTTATACACTTTTTCTTTGATGTTATATCGTTTATAATAGTCATAGCAGGACATGAGAGTAGATACATTCGTTTGCTTGAAAGGAAATTGATGAGACTTCTAATTTCTGGTACTTACTCCATTTGAAAGGGGTTTGTTGATTTAGTCAATCATTAAATTATAGGAGCTTTTCTCTCTTTTACGGGACTCCTTATACACAACACAAGAGGAAGGGGTAAAATTCTGATATTTTTATTGCTGCAAAAGCTCTTATTTTTCGAGGTTAATAAGATTAAAAGACCTTGTTTTTCATAGTGAATAGAATACTTTGAAAAGGGTTCCATAATTAGAAGGTTATATAAGGCTTATCTTAATATAGGGGCTTCGTCCTATATCTTTTGGAAGTTTGGACAACCTTATTGTAATTACTTTAAAACCCCCCTGGATGGGTCTAATTAGGGAGTTATTCACTATTGGGAGTGCTCCTTTTGTAAGCTAAAGTCAAACAAATCTTATGTAATTAGAAAGTTATTCAGAAGTTTTTCATTTAGAGATATTGCTTAGGCTGATTCCGAAAAGCATTGACTTGTATTATTAAGAGCTCTTGATTATTAGAATGGGAGTATAAAACTTGATAACATAGAACCTAATTAGAATTATATACAAAAAGAAAAAACTCTTTGATAGATTAGATCCCTTTTTTAAACCTGTTAAATAACTAAAACTCAAACTGTTTGGAGAAGTTTATTATTCAAGAAAAAAACTTGTGTAAAAACGAAGCTTCAAGCATCCTGGCCTGGAGTGGGCTTGTCTATGGTGTATCTATTTAAGCACCCTTATTATCCTACTTGGGGGAATCGAGTCCTCAGCTGCGGTTGTCTGTAATCTCTTTATTTTAAAAGGGTTTAAACAATCAAATATTTGCAAGAGATTTCTCGATTACCTAGGTAAAAGGCTTGGTTACTATTTTTACAACAAGGGTTTTGTTGAGAGGTTTTCGTGTATTACATAATTGGACTTGTTGAATTTACTCCAAGTAAGAAGCGTGTCAGTGTATTTTTCCTTATTTCGGCAGCATATACTTTAGCATTTCCTCTTTTATTTTTTGATAAGAATTGCCCTTTTTGCGTGAGATGTACAGTAACCAATACCCGTGGCATCCCTTATTGTTGTACTGCTTTATATAAAAGACAGGGGTTCTTCTTAACTATTTTCCACTTTATTCCCTTATATCAATCCAAAACAGAATGTGGTTCCCCAGACCAGATAAGAGCTAACTCTCATGGCCATAAAAAGATAGATTAGCAAGGGATACAAGAGTCTTCCTACTTTCTTTACCTATTTAAGGTAACCGTCTCCTAATGGGGCTGCCAGCGTTTTGGTTTTTTCTAGTTGCTCAATATATATACAATCCCGGTAATATAAAATTTTTTTTAAGCTCTTAGTAGTTAAATACTCTACTTTAGGAATTCCAAAAAAGTCAAACCTTATCCTTTATTAAAAAACCTCCATTTAATTTCTATTCCTTGATAGGGCGCTAGCAGCTCCTGAAAAAAAATGAAAAACTCTTTCCGTTAGCTCTATTATAGGGCTCCCTTTTCCTTGTTATTAAGAATAAACTAACTAGTGAACAAATCTAAGTGAAATCTGTTCTGTTAGTAAGTAATTCTATATTATACCTCGCATGTCCTTTATCACAATATTGGGTATTTTAAAAGCAAATAATACTCATTAAGTATCCGGGTCTATCTTATTCAAGCTTATTCAAGGAAAGAATTTAAGTTAAAAAGAATGCCTTTGTAATAGAAGATAACCCTAGAGTAAAAGAAGCTCCTATTCCTATAATTCCTATAGAAGATGCTAAAGAAATTTTGGTGCGATGTTGTAAATAAAGACCTTCGTACCGGAATATAATTTAAGCAATAGTATAAAATAACTATACGTGGTAAGGGAATGACAATCCCGGGGATTTTCTCTTATACCCGACCTAGTCTGTAAAGGGATTCACTTGGAAATTTGGCACTAAACACTAAAGCCGCTTTATTACTTTGAGGACCAGAACGGTGTGCGTTTTCAGGAGCAACCTTTCCTTTTTAAGTAAAAGGTTTTTGCAATGCTTTAATTAAAATCATAAGGAATTGACTTCTATTATATAATAGAAAGGATCCCTCGTTATTGGGATTATTCTTCTACTTTATAAAAGGCTATTAAGAAGTTATAATACTTTAGTTACTGGCTTAACTTAACCTTTGAAACATAAATAGACCCTAATAGTAGACCCAAGGAGCCCCACCAAGGGATGCCCTGGAGATCGAAGTTAGAACAAGCCTTTCACTTTTATTACAAGACGACAGTTCGAATCCCAATCTCTCTAGAAAAATCTTTAATCTTGTTTCTTTCTATTTATAATACTACACATATTTTGCTTCCAGTGTGTAAACTTGAACTTACTTTTGCAGTGAACTCTCGGAGACTTTGTGAGAGTTTTAATAATTCAAGAGTCAGCAGGATTTACCTTTTCTTTATAAGGGGGTTCCCGCGGTTACACTGGCAATAATCTTATCACCGCCCTTGTTTTATAAGGAACACCCTGGATATAATAAGTATAAAAGAATCCTATCAAAGTCTTTTTTTTTCTATAAATAAATGTAAGGTTTAGTTCCACAAAAGGGCATACATTTAAATAAATTCCGAATACAGAACAAGCTCGCTTTTATTTTAATGAACCCAAACTAGGAGTCTGATCTAATTAGTATCGAATCTCAATAATAAGGGGTTAATTTAATTAAAGAGTTCCCGTCTAAGCAATTAATGAGATAGCAGGGGTGCTTTTCCTTACTGGATCTAGCTCGGGGTTACCTAAAATCCAAAGTTTCTGGCAATTTTGTAAATGTCGATTTCAGTCCAACAAGAATTAAAACTTTTGTTAATGTCTGTAAGTAAAAAACAGAACTATAAGTTCACTAACTGGAAATTACTCGTAAAATGGAGTTGCGCAAGAGTTTTTTGAGAACGAAAAGGGTCCTCCCAAACAATCCCTCCAATTTCCTAAATCTTTTTAATCTACACTACAAATTTGTTAAACCAAATACTCTAAAATTGGTTCGAAATGCATTTTGAATAATAGTTACAGAAGTAATTATGTTTGTATTATAAAGATTATATATCCTTGCCCGCTTAGGGTTCTCTGAAAAACCTTGTAAGAGAGTAAAGTAAAAGCATTATTCAGTATTATTTGAGCCAACCGCATTTGATAAATGGCGGAGTGTTTTACGTTATACTGTGTACAATAGGCACAAAAGGCGTACAGTCAAGGATAGACTTAGTACATTACAAGACTTTCCTGTTGTATACCTATCCAAGTCTTTGTAACTAGACTCTCCTTAATGACTTCTCTAACTTTCTTAATCTCCTAATTTCAATACCTATAGGATTCTGCAGCCCTACCTCTTTCTTACTCTTTTTTATTCATACTTTGCACAGATTTTTTATTAAACCGATACCTATATTTGCTTGCCTGTTTACTAAAAGAATAAGGAGAAGTCAACGACCCCAATGCTTTTAACATCAGAAAGGTTTTAGATAAGTTTCAACTCTTAATCTTATGACAGAAAATGACTAAATCTAAATTCCAAGGAGTCCACAGGGCTATTCGGGGGCTTTATCTACGTTCAAACAAGACGAGGCATCACTTTTTGGTAATAGACTACTTTTAATTCCTTAAAATTATACGTGTTAAAGTCTAAGTACTATACTTGACTTGAGGGGCTTATCAAAATATCCATCAGTTGGGGTTATACCCCTCTTAGCTTTAAGAAGCTTGCTTTCTAAACGACTTTTATGCCATTTTGTATATCTAGCTATGGGGTTAGGTTAAACGAAATTAGTTGATTTTGTTCTAGAGATATATAGATGAAGATCAGAAGTAGGAAACGAACCCTTGCGTGTCAATATTGAAAGTGGGTGCTTTACCACCTCGCTATACTCCACAAAAACGTATACGCTTTAAACTAAACTACATGGGAGAGTATAGAATATTCGGGATGAGCTGAGCTAAATCTATTTTTACTTAAGTGATTTCTTTTTCTCGAAAGAGATCCCTCATTCTAAAACTAAAACAAGGGTGACTGTTACATTGAAACTACGGGCAGGGCCCTCCCTTTTCGGTGGGAAATCTAGTTATCCTGCTTTTTTTACAAAACCTGAACGTAACTCCGTAAATTCAACTAGGAATAGTAAGGCTCTTAGTAAAGGTATTCCTTAATATCTTCGGTTTTATATCAATGTCCTGTCAAGATTGCATATACCAAAAATTCTTTATAGGGTTCGACCCTCCCTTAAGGTGAGCCACCCGATCAGTCTGTAAATGGCTTAGAATGCTGCTCGAGATAATTAAAACTTGAAGTTTTTTATAACAAAATGTTCCTAAATTATAGTTTATCTTAAACCGGCTGTAAATAAATTAATTGTTTGTACTAAAAGAGGTCCCGCTTTTAGCATTTCCATTCTAGTATAGGATCAGCACCCATCAGAGCCAGAAAACTTTTGAGGCTCCGTGCAAAAAAATTATAACGGAAACCTCTTATCTGGGTATATACACGTTACTAACTAGGTCATATACCTAAAAAAGTCTTCAAGGATAAGTTTATAAGTTTCTGGTATACTTCGGCTAAAAAATTACTTTTGAAGTCCTCTGTCTCGTGCTAACATAAAGCAATAGACAACAGTACAGAGTAATTAATAAATAATAAAGAAAAAAGCGTATTGGTTTTTAGCCAACTCAAGATATAGGGAAATCTTGAATTATATCTAGGGAATTCCCGCTAAGCATATGATATCTATACTTTAAATCTACAAAAAGCATCTATTTGAGTCGGATCCTACCGGTTTTAGACCGAGTTTCTAGCCAGGATAGCTATAAGTTTTCAATATTCCCTTATCGATATGCTTTTGAAAAAAAAAAAGAAAACTCTAATATTTTCCAAACAAGGGTTTCTCGGAATACCAAAAAAGAAAGGGTTTAAAGTACTGTTTTGTTATTTACCAATTAAAATATGATGTGAAGTCAAAAGATTTGAGAATAAAACTCAAGGACTCTCTTTCAAAAAAAAGGATATAATCTCTCTAAAGAACTCAAAATATATACACAAGTACTTTTAACCTCTCATAATCGAAAAAACTAATACAAAAAAAAGGATCCACAGGCTCCCAAGTTACCAAAGCTTATGGCAGGTGTTGAAAGCAAGTACTTTCAAGAGTTCTTTTCCTTAAACTAAAATACGATATTCTAATTAATACTACTCATAATAACTTCAGTTTGAGGTAGCTGGTGCCCTAAAAAGTCAATAATTATAGGCAATCCTCGGCCTTGTGCCTGTTAGCCGTCCTCCTCTATAAGATAGGGGTGTAGTATTTTTCACTTGTAAAAGCATTAGAGTATACCAGGGCCCCTCGGCTTGAGCCTCTGAATGGCCCCCGCTTTCAAGGCAGGTGCTCTAACGATCGGATCTCTACAAAAAAGGATTACACTAAAACACTAACCAAATCTAGTTACTCTCTGTAGACGGGTGCCAAGCTATTACGGATGCAAAATAGTAAATCGCTTTGTATCCTTTTAATAAGTCTTTTCAATACCCCTGTCTAGAATTTCATGTTTGATTGTGAATTTAATGAGCATAAAAGTTTCTAATTACTTATGGATGGACTACTTACCAAGCATTCTCCCTAGGGAAGCTCCTCATAGATTAAGGATATAGTATATTGTAGATACTAAGTAAGAAGCTAAAGCAAATATCTAAAAAGTCTTTAATACTAGTATAGGGCGCAGCTGAATGGCATGCCACAAGGCTCCGGATTTCTGATAATAATAAAGAATCCTCTGAGTATAGCTATCAGATAGGGATAGGATGCCGGGGTTCGTTAACAGGTACACACGTCAAGTTATAGATATTCAAGAAAGCTCGATCCAAACTAAAGCACTAAGTTAACCCAGTTAAAGAGTTTTATCGAGTGCAAGGTTACTGAAGAATGTAGAAGCTATCGTACTTTTCTGGGCCATCCTTATTTAATATAAAAAGGGGATTCTATAACTCCGAATAGTAAGTCCTTACAAACAGGTATTGCTAGATCTCTCTACAAAAAGTCAAGTCCTTTTCATAAAAAGCCAATTCTTTAGCACCTTCGGCAAGGACTCCTCTGATTCTACACCTTAGACTCCTTGCTATAAGAGCTAACTATGATTTAAGAAGCTAATTTAAGACAATCCTGTAGGGTCTATCAGTATTTGAACCCGCGACCGCTAGGTTAACAGCTGCACGTTCTACCACTAAACTTTTGTGCGTAAAAACTCTTTATAATTTAGATAAGATTGTAAACTAAATTACATATAGTAATTTTAAACTAATGGACACGCCCTAGGTAATAAGATTTTGCTATATAGAATTTTAATGAAAAAATGAATTAGGATAGTTAACTAGAGTAGTTTTTTTAACCACTATATTATTTACCTAGCTAATTTATTGGTAGTAAGTTTTGAACCTTCGACCGTTGCATTAGAAGCTAGGTGCTTACGGAGACTCGTATTAGTTAAAAAAGAAGAGTAAGAAAACCCATCAGTACTATAACTATAAATAGAGGTATTTGGCTTTTTGAGCTGTCTGTTGAAGACTGAGTATAGTTAAGCAAGTAGTTTACATATAAGTTAAATAGTATAATAGCGCTCTGTTAAAAAAAGAGAGATTCGTCAGTAGAATTACTCTTGTGCTCTTTCTAAACATTTAGAAGAGAGGACCCACCTTTTTTTTTAAGACTTCTGTAAAGTCAATACAATAGACTAGCCTTAGAATTAGCAAAATTAGCCGAGTAATAACTCAAACCTGTTGCCTCCTTTTTCTTAAAAGAATCTAAATATTTTGCACATCTATACAATTACTTTTATAGCTGTATACCTAAAAGTACAAACTTTTTTTTTTCAATTATAAGTGTCCCATAGCTCTATTATAAGCACAGGTCTCTAAAAAAGGGATCTAATATGGGTATAAAACAGTAAGTACTAGGCACAAAACTCCTAGTCCAACAAAATGTTAGTCGTAGTTAAGAATCAGTATGTTTTCTATAGTATACACAGCTTTGCTAAGTAGATTCCCTTTCTAGGAGTTCGCTTTATCCTATGACATGATACAAAATATAATGGGAATTCAAAAAAAAAAGATACCCCTCTCGTGTAAATAAAAGAAGCGCATAGAATAGGAAAAATATTTAAACTTTTTGCTTATTATGGTTAGATCATCTCTCAAAATTTAAACAGAATTCAGTTTATTTATATTTTACTTTATATGATATTAGCTTAATAATTTATTGTAACCTTAATACCTTCAATCTACCTGAGTACGATGCGAAAAAGGTTAGCTTTAACTCTATAAAAGATATGGGTTGTCATTTAACAAGGTAGGGAAACTCTAGAATCATCATTATATTACACTTATCTACAGAAAAGGTTTTAACTCAATTAAACGAGGTATGATATTAAATTCACCGGGATCCTAGTCTTGAAGGTTGCTTTTTTAACACACAAAGGAAAAGGCTATCTCGTACCGAATAGCAAACAAGTTCTATAAGTAATTATAATACCCACCTATCTACCAATAATATAGACATCGGGGAGTGACCTCGTATATACATGTAGAATTCATTTTACCTTTTGCTAATCCTTGACTTTTCATTTCACTTGATTTACTAAACTAACTACCTAAGAGAAAAGCTATGACAGGAAAGACAGTAGGTACAGGCAACAGCAACATGGGCAGTAAGAGGGCTTCTAAGACAGGTACAGCGATCTCCCTTACTCAGAGGGGTCTATCTCCTACAAGAAGAGTCTAGCTAGGGAGAGTGGTACAGCTATCATCAAGAAAGATTTAGTTTTCACGAGGATTATCCTGATACAGAGAATTTTCCAGATACAGGTAGTAGGTTAAGAAAGAAGTCAAGAACAAGCAAGTAAGTCTAAGTCAAAAGAAGTGTAAGTATTTTGTGTTCCTTTAGTACTTTATTGAGAGTATTTCCTTAGAATGGGTAATAATCTTTATTGTTTACTCCTGACTTTCAAGATTTAGAATTCCAAAACCAAGAATTTATTTGTTACAAGACTAAGAAAGCAGGGGCTCATAAGTACGAGGTATTGAAGTGGAGTAGTATATCCTTGAATTTATATAATCCTTATTTTGTTTCCTTTATTCTAAAAAGCTTGGCTTAAAGGAAAGTTGATTAAAAAGTAAAGTACTAATTCGTTTTTTGGGGAGTATGCACTAAAACCTTAGGAGACTTACAAGTGTCTAAATTAAAGGTCCGGACGGTATCTCCTAAATCGCAGCTTCTTACCTGACTTTGTATTAGGAGTAAAGTATTATAAAAGGGTTCACCTCATAAAAATCTAGAGTACTTCTTTGTTTGGTCAACCAAGAGCTCCTTACATAGCTTGAATAGTAAGGAATAATATATATATAATTAGTAAACAAACTCACTTTACTAAAATAAATTTACAATTAAAAGATAGGACCAAGAGTTATCTCAAATTCATTTCCATGTATAATAGAGTTAGCAGGTCCTATAGTGCAGAAGCAATTATGGACACTTTCCAGAGGTTAAAATCTTCAAAGTGAGGAAATTTGCTGTTTATCAATTAGATTTTAATCGTAACGAGGCCTTATCTAGAGATGCATTCTACTCAAATATTTAAAAAGTATACGCATATAGCATAATATATACTATACGAATCTATAGTAATAAGTTTTTTCTTTGGAATTCCGGTTTCCGACGTAGTAAAGTTTTGGAGGAGAGCACAACCTTCACTACAAATATCTCCGGGTAGACAGATATATTAACTAATTAATTCCCAATTCAGCACTATTAATTCTAGTTCCGAATAAGGCTTTCATTTTGTGTATTGACTAACCGGCCTATGAACTTTACAAAAAACAAATAGCTTTTGTGCTTTGAACTCGGGACATTATTTTCTAAAAATAAAAGAGGTTTTTGCAAATCAGTAACATTATATGCTTACAGTAACTTAATAAAAGACATTGAAATTAACAAACGCGAATCCTGGGCTGGAACATCTTTATTTCGTTTCATAATATAAAAAAAAAAATAATGCAGTTTTTACTAAAGTTTTTTAAGTGTATGCAAGTTTAATAGTCCCTTATTTTTTATTTTTGTATTTTGCTTTAAAAAGTTGACCATACTTCTGAAATCCTGCTTTCGTTAAGTCCTTTTTGCGGAAAGAATTAAAGAGATTTGATTTCCTTACTTGTACAAATAGAAGTCTTTCATGAGATTGAGAATTACAAGATTTAGTTTAGTCGCAAATAAAATAGAAAATTTCCACCTTATATATGTAATTTCTTATCTTTTACAAAAAGAATTAGTTAACCAACATCCAAAACCGCTACCTTTTTTACAATTGAATAAAAACTCTTTCTACTTTTAAATCTAAAGGAATCCTTCTAATAAACTTAAAACTAAGGCTTTTAAACTGTAAAAAATCATTAACTATGAAACCAATCAATTCAAATATAAAGGACTAAAAAGGCATTCTATTTTCAAGGTAAATCCGGTATAATCTGGAAATAACAAAAGAATAAACTGGTATATACACATACATACAAGATTCACAAAACCGAGGCTAATTTCATCAATTTATAATACTTAAAAAAAGACTCCCGAAAACAGAGGATTCGGGGCTTTTAACTTCTTTTGCCCCAAAAAACACTTTTTTAATCTCTCATTTAGAACCAAGGAGCTAGAAACTCCTACTATAAGGCATCTTGTGATGCCCGAAGTTAATTGATCCCCAGAAATCCCCTTTTGCTAAATTATTCTATAAGTTTCCACACAATACAATTGAATTCCCTGCATCCCTGCAGCCATGTCGCTTATAAAGTTGAACTTCCTTATCGAAAGCAAGAAATATCCTCTATATATATTATAAAAACACCTTTACCAGTACCAGTACCCCCCGGTGGGCTACCTCTTAAATGCCCTGCTTCTATGTCGCAATAGCTATAACTTTTTTAAATCATAATACAGGATTCCTTACTAGGGCTACTTTCCCGTCATTGGAAGTTATCCTTACTTTAGCGTTTGAATAAGTTCTTCAGAATTAGAGACTGATTACTTTTTATGAAAAACTTGACTAACAACCCGGCAAAGAGCCTCTTACTTTTGTTGAACAAAATTCCTAGCTGGAGAGAGGCATATATCTAATTTCTTACCACTTAAAGGACTGCCAAAAAAAAAGAGCGGCTAATTCTTTGAGAACACTTTTTTTAGATAAGATATCAGAAATTCCGTCATGTGTACAAATAAAGTTCAAGCGGGATCCATATCAACAAGTAGCCTATTACACTAAGATAACAAGACTAGAACTCGTGGATTTCCGGTCTGATACAAATGTTCTGACAGAAAATCTCGAGCTAATATTTAAATTCACTATAACTTTAAATAAAGCCCTTAAATTACAATTACATAACTAGTAAAGAAAAGTCTTATAAGTAATAAGTATAGGTAAGTTTTTAAGATTTTAAGGGCTCCCCTTGCCTTATATATACAAGATTCTTAGTTTTGTAACTCTACTAACCCTATCTAATGTAAGATTGGGAAAGGAGCACCTTAAGTTTAGAGGATCTGTCTCACAAAACCTCGTAAAATTCTCTTTAAAGTGCGCTTGACTCCTTTTCTTCAGATATTTGCTTTCTGCAGCTTATCTGTGAAATAGGTAAAGTGACTACAGGATTTGAACCTGTGTCTGTAATCTTAATCGTTTTGTAGTTTACCCGGTTTTCGTTAGAAGGGATTTCCTTGGGTATCAAGGCTGACCGGTATTTGTATTAGACCTTTTTTTAATTCTATAAGAAAGATGGAGATGTGAATCTTTCTCAAGCTAGTTATTGGATTAATTCAAAAGACTCTCTATTATTATTTATTTTTGGACAGCTCATTAATTCCAAATACAGAAAGTTCGGTAATATTATTCATCTATCTTTGGGGATAGGTTGTAATCCAAGTTGTACAAGAAAAGAACAGGTTTTCTACAGTAGCTATGCGACTTGAACCAGCGACATGGCCAAAAAGTTTGATATGCTCGGAGGAAATGGGATTTGTTAAGTAAGCTAAGATTCTTCCGATAAGCTATATTCTGCAAGTTTCAGCCATCTAGTAAACGACAACGAATTTCCGGTCAAAATGTACAGGAAGACAACCCCGTTAAGATAAACCTAAACTCTTCGCCCTCGGTATTCTAGACTCTTATGCGATAGTCAAAGGTAAACTGGATTTGTCAAGATTCATAACTAGAGCAGGACTTGCCTAATTGGGCTTGCCAAATTTCTCTTCTTTTATATTGTACAAGAGAGAGACTCGTATTAACAAAAAGAGCCCCTTATTTGTATTTTTTAGGTACAGATAAAGGCATACATACTTTGTATAATACCAATAGTTATATTCTCTTATCATGCATAAAGAGAAAGCCTAGCTAAGTTTTTTTCTCAGGAAGAACAAAAAAAGAATAAAAATAGGACAAGGCTCGTACTAAGAATAGATCTTATTTATTAGACCAAACCAGTAAAGTTCACAAAGGATTGCCCACAAAAGTTCAAGATTATAAGTTCTATTGAAGTAGTATAGAAACAGGAAAACTATAGCAATTTTTAAGAAAAGATAAAAAATATAGCAAGGTCTTAAATTCCATTAATCGTTTTCCCAAGCTACCTGTTCTTTGCTCCAAAAACAACCCCCCTAAAAGTATTCATTACGAAGAACTTCTTTAATAGAGTCACTGAAAGGTCAGTATAAGGAATTTCTCGAGATTAAAGATCCAGTTTTTTCTTGTTCCGGTTGTTAAGTAGTAAGTAATAAGAATATTCCGCTAGTTTTCAAAAGCTCTATATAAATATTTTGAGAAAGAAGCTCTAATTTCATATTTCAAGGATTAGAAGCCCGTCCACGTTTAACTTATAAGTAGTTCATACAAGCAAGGTTACTCCTTTTTACATACTAAAGGATACCCGAAAAAGCTCTTTAGATTCAGAACAAAAAAATACTGTCTTCTAAACTTAAGAAGCCCCCCTAGAGATTAAGTTAGAACTAATAGAAAAAAAAAGTACAAAAAATTGTAATTTTTATTTTACACTTGAGTATCCCCGTCAGTAAAGAGTTGCCCGTTTTTACACTTTGAATATGAGTTTCTTGCCTAGGATTCCAAGATCTAGCTTGTTCATAATACTTTTTTTTGTCTTCTTTATCTTATGAAAATCCAGTTTATTATTAAAAGTAATTAACAATTTTATATAATTACTTAGTTTAGCTGTGAGTATATTCCGATTTATAAGAATGACTTGCTTTATATAGCTAGCTACGCTGATTAGAAGACTGCCTTTATTAAACCCGTAAGCCAATAACCTTTACTATTTTTAAACCCTTAGAATCTTAATCCCTAGTATTATTTTATAGTATACAATTCACGCACCCCTAGAAGCAGGTCTACGTTCTATCTTTCCTTTGATCCGAGATATCTGATCTAGTGAAAACATATACGAGGGTATATAATAAATGGGAATCTAACTCGGAATTGGGGCCAATTCTTAAGGGTTATCTAAGGGAGTACTTTGCTTTGTTTATTAATTATTTATAAATGAAGGTCCCACTAAGTCTCTAGCTATCTCTTATTAAAAGTATAAGTTAGAGTACCAACCCTGAACCAGGTAATTAAGCCCTTACTAACCCACAAAAACAAGAGGAAGTTCTATGTTAGAAAAGACGTACGCAAGTAGTGAGACTAAGAAAGGAGATCTAGTATTACACATTACATGATGTGCTCATTACGGGTTACTTCATCTTAGATAGAACCCAATAGATCTTAACCTTATAAATAAATTTTACTTATCTCATTAATATCTAGGTTTCCTTGTATTTATTAGTACTAAAGGAAAAGTAGTACGTTCTCAAAAATTAAGGTATTTAGACTCGGCTTTATATGTCTTACTTTAAATTTCTAGTGCTTCTTGGTGATTTGTGAAGTTGTATATTACGTTGGCAAGCGTACCGAGACAAGATTAAAACTTTGTCACTGTGCTAGAATAAGCCCATACGATTATAAGGCATAGGGTTTCGCAACTGTACTCAATATAAAGGTAAGAAATCCGTAACTTGAGAGCTGGCTCCCATACCTAAGGGGTCCGTGCTCGTTGAATACCAGTCTAGTACTAATTGGTGCATAGAGTGTAATATTCTTGAAATTCGATATAGTACAAGGAAAAAGGGACACATGACCCCTCCCGAGCTGATATACTCCGAAAGCCTCTTTATAAAGTGTAGCAGACGTGGAATATAAGGGTAATTCTTAGATTCACAGAAACCCATTTTCTGGGATAACAATCCATAGAGAGAATTCCATTGTAAGGGCTCTTCCATGCATTTTAATTAAAGCTATTTTAAGACCACTTGTGATCCTATATTTTTAGAATTTACTTAAGTTTTACGTTAAAATCCCTACTCATAAATTTATTAATGCCTGGCTGTCTCACAGACACCCCTTTCTTAGAAGCTGGGATTGACAACTATTCTTTTTTAGTCATGTTCTTTATAGTTTAAAGAATCTGATATTTTAGGAAATTCATAATCTAGGCAACCGCCATCAAGAGTTTAAAAAAGGTAGGGGTAGGTTTTAGTTTGTTTCTTTATATTCCTTGCTAAAGTATACCTTGTATTGCCTAGCCGGATTTAACTAGAGAGGTCTAAATTAGTGCACTTACGAGCGGCAGGATAAAGATTGAATTTTCGGTAAGGACACTGTGAGCAACGCTTTTGCCAAATCTCCTATTCATTAATAAACGCTCTGGGATTAATAAATAGCTATGGAATCCCTCCTAGTTTTATTGTGTGGAGTGCTTTTTAAACTTTAACTTATAGTAAGCTTCATAAAAATATTTAATTCAACGAGATTCTATTCGCCAAAGCCCTAGGAAGATAAAGAAGTAGAATAGAAGCTCTGCTAGTATCTAGATAATGCATGCCCCAGATATCGGTACTAGGTAATTCTTTTAAATAAAGTGTTTAGGTGAAATTTAAGAGATGTATTTTACACAAGAGTACATATACTGCTGGAGTTTGTGTCTCCTTTTTACTCTTTGAATCTATGAAGGTTTTTACTTTTAAAGTTGCAGTTTTTGATAGTTGATAGTGGAATTCTTGGAAGTATTAAACGCTTTGAACCTTTGCATGACAATTAAACTAAGCAGTGCTTTACCATTTTTTTTTTATTTTTTTATGGAACATATATATCAATATTCATGGATTATGCCGTTCATTCCACTTCCCGTTCCTATATTAATAGGAGTTGGACTTCTACTTTTTCCAACGACAACAAAACATCTTCGACGTATATGGTCCTTTCCTACTCTTTTTTTGTTAGGTCTAGTTATGCTTCTTTCGGCCTATTTCTTTATTCATCAACT
>JAYMTH010000049.1:0-39997 GCA_036897465.1 Pelargonium australe
ATTTTCTTCTCATAAGTGTAGAGACCACATTTTTTGACCCCTAGGACTTTACTCATGAAAGAAATAGGTATTCCCTTCTGTGTCAAAACTGCTCATATATTTCATGGTCAACTGCATATATCTTTTAAATGAATGAAAGTTGGAAATCAAAGAATATACCAACACGAATACACCAAATTGTGTGTAAAATATAAAATTTGTCAAGTCCAAAAGCAAACAATTGTTTTAAAATAAAAAAATATGTCACAATACATATGAAAAATATTTAGATTTCGAGAACTTACAAATATCATTGTTCACAATAATGTGAATTTATCATATATTCATATTAACAGATATATACAAGAAAAAATAGTTTTTTCTATAGTGTATAACACGAATGATAGCCTATTCTAAAAAAAAATGACAATTAAACTATTTCATCATGCAAAAAAAGAAAAATATAATACAAATTACTTACAAAAAAAATCTATATACAAAATCTAACTTCATCAAGATTGAAAAATCAAATCCTCAGTTGTTGAGTTTACACGTGGTTGAAGGAAATTCATCTTCAATCTATCATTTATATTATAGTGATACATAATTCATATAGACCGTTTGGCACAGGGTCTCGAGTGTCAGGTGGCCACTCTTCCTATAACTTATCTCGGGTTTCGTTTGGGTAGCAATCCGTGTCTTGTGAGCTCATGGGCGGGTGTTATTGACAAGTACCGCAAAAGATTGGCTCTTTGGCAAGCCAAGTACATCTCTCTTGGGGGTCGAGTCATTCTTATTAGATCGGCTCTCACATCGCTTCCTCTATTCTATATGTCACTCTTTCGAGCTCCTAAAAAGGTGATTAACGAACTCGAGGAAATTGAAAGGAAGTTTTTGTGGTCAGGTTCAGCTTCTCGTGGCTTTTACAAGGTCAAATGGAGTCAGGTTACTCAACTGCTTATTCATGGTGGTCTCAAGATTCGTCAGTTGCACTTGGCGAATGTGAGTCTTTTGGCAAAGTGGTGATGGCGCTTCGCCACTCAATCGGACTCGCTATAAAAGAAAGTTTTATGTGCAAAATATAGATGGGACCTGAGTACTTGGAGTCTTCATGATCTTTATGATCATAACCCATCCCGCGTGGTTAAACATCTTCTTGAGCTCCGCCATATTTTGGGTTTCACGGATTTAATTGGGTCAAATTCATTAAAGTGGATTGTGGGGAATGGAGCTCATTGTCACTTTTGGACAGACCCATGGATTTTGGAGGGTAAGCTGCAGGATCGTTTTCGTCGGCTATTCATCTTGTGCCGCCGCAAGTCAGGCTCGGTGGCCTCCGTTATGGCTGAGTTGCAGGGGCCTGATCCAGCAGGTCTCTTGTGCCGGAGTTTGCGAAGCTCAGAAGCAGATTATTTGGTGGATCTGAAGGCGGCAGTTGTCGGGGTCATGCTCTCTCCGTCAGGCCAAGACAAGCTACTATGGTCTAACTCCAATTCGGGTAATTTCACGGCTTCAAAAGCGTTTAAAATTTTGTACTCAAGCGCCCCACACTTTCGTTTCGCTTGTGCAAAGTTAATTTGGTGACCTTTTATTCTGCCAAAAGTCCAATGCTTCAGGTGCTTAGCTGCTTTTGATTGCATTCCGTGTTTGGATTTTCTTGTCTATCGACACATTATACCATCAAATTCCAATGTTTTGTATCGGTTCTGTGATTTGGAGCGGGAATCATGCTCTCACTTGCTCATTAGCTATTCTTGGTCCATTCAAATTTGGTATGAGATTCTCAAATGGTGGGGTGTTCGGTGGGTCTTGCCGTAATCATGTTTCATCTTGTTATTCTCATGGTCTTCGTGCTACTCAGGCCCTCGTATTTTTCATAAGCTATGGTCTACGACATGCTTACTTGTTCTTTGGTTTATTTGGCTTGCCAGAAACTATCTTGTTTTTCGGGATCAGTACCCGAGCGTGGAGGACACTATTCTCAAAATTCAGAGTTTTTTTGCTTACTCTAGTTTCCTGTATTGATACTTCTTTTCATGTAGCTTTTAGTTTCTCTGATTGGGTGGCCAATCCTATCTCGTGTCTGAGTTAGGATTGGTGCATTTTATTTGTACTTTTATTTGCACCCTCCTCAGGTTGTTTAATAAGAAGTAATGCTTGCCTATAAAAAAAAAAACACAATTCATAACAATTTCATCAATATGAAATGATTGAATTTTTTTTGTGTTTGAAAATGTAATAAGTGAATAAATCAATAGTAAAATTGTATATATATATATCAAATAATTCATACCAAAATGGATTGTTGATACCAAAGAGAGGTTTGTGCTCTAATTAATTCTTCATTGCAATAGAGAGGTAGAGTTTTACCTGAAGTGCTTTAGAACAAACTCATCTTCTATTTCTTTGAATTGAACACCATGCAATGATTTTGAATGTCAATGCATATTTGCTTCTATTGTTGAATTGTAGCAACCCGAAACCCATTTCTCTTTCGAATCTTCATAAAACCACTATTGTCCTAATCTTTATTTTGGTGTGTACGTAAATGTAAAAAATTTAAGAAATGAACAATAACTTATAAATTTCCAACTACTATCTACCCTATTAACTAAAGCAATATATAAAGTTGTTTAGATATAGCTCTTATCTATTGTACTTCAATGAATATATATATATATATAGTGATTGTCATAGGTAATATGATTAGTTATTACTAATAGCTAATAAATTGATGTTTGTAACTCATCGAAAATGAATAGACATAGCAACCAATAGAAGCTTACAAGACCCGCCATGATCCCCAAGCTCCTTACCTGCCAGTGGAACACCACCTCCACTGCAACACCAATCCTTACGCCTCATTTGTCTTGGTGGACCTTTTCAACATGGTCCGCCAGTTTTTTGCTTGAAGCAGCATTTACCCCCATCACCCTCTACCTATCTTCTTTTCCCCTCTAGCAGACTTACCCCGCCCCCTCCTCCCCTTGAAGCCACATTGCACCAATATTACCTCCCGACTTCTAGCCCGCAGCCCGAAGCCATAAGGCATACACCCTCTCTTCCCCTACCTCCAGTTGTTTAACAGTTCTTTGCATTGTGAATCCCCCATGCATTCCACAGTAGAAACAAAAGTGTGGAAGTTTCTCGTAATTGAACATCACCCAATACCACACCCCTCCAACCGGCTTCACCTCCCATCACCTCTTAATGGGGACACGCACATCCACCACAACTATGATTCGATTATACGAAGTCCTGTTCCTCGTAAAGTTACAAGGATCCATCTCCATATATTTGCCAGTACAGTCTCCAATATTACTGCACACCCTCTTCGTGCGGAACCCTTCCGGTAAGTCATGTAGGTGAACCCACAAACTCACCTTGAATAAATCCACTCTCGTTGGCTCCTCCCCCAACTTCAGTACCTTGCATAGTAACACATGATGATTGAAAGTCCATGGACCCCCTTCAACCACTCTCCTCGCATCCTTCTCACGATAAAAATAAAAAATGAACCTTTGCTCCATCTGAAGCAAACGATCATCAACAACCTCCATTGCTCTCATCTTTGCCACTGGCTTCCATACTGAAGCCATCATATTGTGCATCGCAGCGAAATGGATCACAGTTTGTGTCATGAATATCTACACGACCCTCCATTTCTGTACCCCACCCGGCTCCACATTCTTCCCCCACCACATTAAGTTCCAAACCTCCCTCCTCCTCCCCCTCAATCACCAACAACCGAAACTCCATACCCTGCCCCTCCGCCATCGCCAGAGCTCGACGATCAGATATGTGTCGCCCTCACCCGTACTCTACCACACTCCTCATGCCGCCGATAACCCACTACTGCTCTCGTGCCTCCGTCGATTCCCATTCCTTGCCACACCGATTGACTTTCGTCACTCTGATGCGCCTCGCGCCGTTGCCGTTGCCGCCTTTTATGACTAAAACCCTAGGTGTCTACCAAAGCATACACGCTAGAAGTAGGACAAACCATCTAAGAATAAAAGAAAAATTAGAAAAAAAAAAAATAGCTGACTATTTAGCTGCGAAAGTTGTATTTTATTTTGTATTTATACTTTTTTTTTTTTTTTTTTTTTTTTTGTAACGGATGATTAAGATAACATTAAAGTGATTAAAATGATTAAAAATGTTTGTGGAGATTTTTTCTTTTTTTGTAGTTTTACTTTTAAAACAGTGGTAGTATCTATCTTAGCTTAAAATTTGAACTGCATATATATTTATACATGTGAGAAAAATGAATGTAAGCCAATTAGTAAAAGTATTTTTGGTTTAGTTTAAGCCAAGTCAATGAGGTGATATAATACATTAAATTTCACTCATATTTATCCAAGTGATTTTGTGGAAACGAAGCGAACCACCCGGATCCAAGATTATTAACAAGGTTACAACACCTCATTTATGTTTTAGCTTAAACCAAAAACTAATTGGTTTTTTTTATTCATATTCACCTTCGTGAATTTGTGGGAGCACAACAACCCACCTGGATTCAGGATTTTTAATGAGGTGACATCACCTCATTAATAGTCTAACTTAAGTAAAAAACTAATTGGTTTAGACTCTCATTTTTATGTGTGTGTATTTCTATCTTTGTATGAAGCAAATAATGAGGATTATTGTCAACAACAAAAAACAAACAAACAAACAAAAAAGTGATGTGTTGTTCATGCTCATGATTTCTTAATAGTATAACAATAATGACAATGACTTCTCAAGGTAGCAGACGGTTATAAGAAAAATAAAGGTAGCAGACAATATTTTAGAAAAAATGACAGTAATGTATTGTGCACATTTTTTTAAACTAACGGACACATTTTTATTTTTATTTATTTTTTTACCAGCAATGGAACATCATACTAAAAGTGACAACGTTTCTCACTCTTCAAACAGAACGTCACCTTAAATCCCACCCCATAAACTTCACCCTATATCGTCGAGACGGAGGCTCGAACTTGATACCTTAGGAGTCCAAAGTATTTTTAACCATTTGACCTTAACATGTCTTGATTAACTATCACTTATTTGATTTTTATTTAAATTGATGATAAATGAATTTTGAGTAATGGTGATTAGTAACCATCAAGGTTCAATTGGATACTAGGTGTATAGTTGAGGGATATGGTAAAATAACCCGTCTTCTTAATAAGTAAATTGCATTTGATAGTAAGTGAATTGAGCATAACCCTAATGTACACTTATAAGTAAAGGGTCTCACTCAAACAAACATATGCACTCTTTTGTCAGAAATGCATGCAACCACTCTCATCTCATATAGATGTCTTGCTCTTCATACCCCCAAGCTCTCCTACAAAACACATAGAGAGTGTTGTCAGAACAACACACACATATAGCTCAAATTAGCTAGTGTGTATTTGCAGTGAGTGAGGACTTAGGTGCACTGTGTGAGAAAAATTGAGTCTAGTTTTCTTATATACAATACGGTGTAACTTCCTCGTTCGATCAATATCATTATTGTTGGCTCTAACGTGTAATTTTGAAGCATAACATGTTTATACAGAAAAAAAATGCAACAGTGAACTCAAGAAAGATAACTAAAATGCGACAATTCTCATCATACAATTGCCAAATGCTCCATCTCAGTTAAACAAACCAATTTCAACTATTTCATCCTACAAAAAGCAACACTCATCTCATATCAACAAGTAATTTCAACCAATTTGAACTATTTTTTCATACCATAAACTCGTCTCAAATAAATTACATTAAATTGTCTAGCATTTCACCATTGATAATCACAATTCTTCTGAAATGAACAACCAGTATTAGCATATTTCATGAAAGTGAACAAAAAAGAACAGCCTAAAAATGGAAATAAAAAAGCACATACTCTAATGTAGTGTAACAAAATTGACATAACAAGAGAAGAGTGTTGCTGCACAAAGAGAAAGAGATGTAATGTCATGGGCAACGGCAGCAACTGGATTGAAGGTTGCCAAGGAACTAGCTTATGTAATGAGATAGTTACCTTTCAAAAAATGAGTATAATAGAGAAAAGACCCATGCTTTATTCTTCTAAGGGTGCGTAAAGATCACATTTTCCTCTGAGTTCCTTCATTACAGAAAATATATCAAAAAAAGTTCATCACCCTTTCATCGAGTAGACGTAAGCACGTGTCCTATGTCCTAATATCTGGGCGCTAAATGATTTTGACATTCAGACAAGATCCACATTTTTCATGGCTATCATGGATTGGGGACTACCAATACCAAGACAAGTACCACATTTTGCATAACAGATGTTTAAATAGTTCATAACAAGATATGCACAAATTATATTTCAGGACACCCATAAAGGGCCTAGGCTGTAGAAGCAAGCAAATTCTAGACATCAATATTCCTTCAAGTCTGCAACATGTAATTATGTATATTCTATATTGACAGAGCTTGTGTCAAAAATTCATGCTCACCAGGAGACGAGACGGGTAGGTATCAGCTGAAAGAGAAAACCATTTGGACAAAGAAACAATTTTAAAGTATACAGAAACAGTAGCATTAGCCAGGACAAGAAACTTTAAAGATTACATAAAGTCATTTTTCCGCCCCTTTTATTACCTCAATTTTTAGCTAACTCTTAGCTTTAGGTTTATAAGTTATACAAGATATTATAGGAAAAGAGCATCCTGAGGAAATAGGAAACCAAATACAACTAACTCTACTACAAGATAAAAAGAAGTGTTCAAGAAAGTTTGTATTGGCATGTTAATTCTTAATAGAAAGTAACTTTAAAGCCCTTAATTGGGGTAACCCCCCCTAATAACACTCCTCCTGTCTCATTCTGACAAGGGCAAGTTTGTAAAATATCAAGAGTAAAGTGCCCTGATTATTATTACCCTTCGACTTTTATAGAGATTCTATTCCTTACCTCAGATCCTGATTGGGATATAAAAGCTTAAGTTTAATACTCTATAGCTAACTGCTTAGTCTTTTTTTCCTGAAGCTACTTTATGGAACTAGTATGAAAGCTTTCCCAAGAGGAATCTTGCCTCAATCAGTTAAGAACATAGGACTAGAATCCTTCTTTCTCAATTTCTCTCATGCTTAATAAGATTCAGAAAGCAACGGGCATAGAAAGAGACGCTTCCAACTGACACTGAAAGAAAACAAGGGAACAGGCAACTCTAGTTGAGCAGCTCCCAACCTCCTTGTCGCCTACCTTTGAAAATCCTTTTCTTAAAACCCTAGACTCAGTCCTATCCCTTGTTATTTTGGAAACTCTTCTTACTTGAAATTCTTATCTTCCAAGGCTCATACCAAAAAATAGGAAAACATTTGTATCATGGTTCGAGTCGCGCTAAAATAAGCTAAGCGGATCCTTCGTCGGGTACGGATCTCTTATATACGGAATCAGCTAGCTATTTATTAGACTTTACTACAAAGGAGCTCAATCAAGAATCCATGTATGTTTGGTTCCGCATATTAAGGAATACCTTTTTATTGCAGCTTGGACGAACCCGTCAAGAAGTAAGAATTTACTTACAGTACGAGAAGATAATAACAAATAAATACAATAGAGGGATCCAGCATCCAAAGAACACGGATTCATTAGCCTACTTATTCCGAGAGTAATTACGCTAAGAAAGCACAGTCAAAATCGAGTAGGTAATCTTGATACTCTTGTTTGTTTGGTTTCCCAATTCTTGCCTTGTCTTTACTATAAGTAGAGCCTGGTATTTCGGAATATGTAAAGCAAAAGGGGTTGTTTTATACCTAATAAAGGAGTACTTACTACTTTCGCTAATCTGTAAAAAAAATATAAGAGGTTCTTTTCTATGCTAGCATTTTCACTAGGAGCAATAAATTAGATTCTAGAATTTCCAACTCGCCAAGTTAGTACAAAAAAAGAGTACCTATCTTTCCTTTTCTTAGTTGTGTATATATCTTAATTTCCGAATTTAGGGGACCTTATTCTGTAAAATTAGGGGTTATTTATTGAAAGGGATTCTAATTCTTCTTTATTTAAGTGATTTATTGAATCTAATAAATAGAAGTTTGTTTTTTCTCATTCAATAATTTAGAATACCGTAATAAAAGTCTTGTTGAGTTGTGGCCTATCAGTAGCCCCAGAGTGAGTGCTCTTGTAGATTCCCCTACCGCTAATAGGAAGCCTACTTTCCGAGCCTCTCTCAACTGGATGTAACTACCACGCTATACTATAAGTAAAGATCCTTTTAATTAGTAACTATCTGAGATTTGGGTTTATGAGAATCCAGTTCCTAACAACAAGTAGTTTTCTTGTTCCCCTTGAAAGAGGACCGAACAGTTAGCTATTAGAAAAAAAAAGGAGGCTCCTCTATTAAGAATCAGTTCTATTTAGGCATTTTTGTAATTTCCGTTATACCGACTCTTATTTCTCTTCTATCCAGTTATTTACAAAAATACTGAGCTATACCTACGAATAACCCAAGCATTCTTTTGAATCTGAAGCTCTAGTCTCATATTTGTGTTGGCTTTGGATCAAGTAAAAGGCTGCTTACTTATCTATTGTGATTGTGAATAATACGCAAAATTCTATATTGTAATCAAGAAAATAGACGGGCTACTCAAGACTTAGACAAATGGAAGTTATTGGCTAAGTAAACTCGTAACATATGACACTATAATTAAAAACTCTATCGGACCAGGCTCGTCGGATGCAACCTTAGTATTCAAAAGACTAACTGCACAAGAGACTCAATACGTCATAAACTTAAAAGGGCTAAAACCTTTCATTACCAGATATTCCTTTCAAGTCAACCAGAGGGAATAACATATTATAGATGACTTTCCTTGCTTATTTCATTGCTTTTTGTGTTTCTCTTTTATCCTATATATATGAATACTAAAAAAGCTGGAGTAACGTTTCTCTGGAATCTCCCTTAGGAAGTGATCCGTGCTAGAAAGAGAAAAACTAAAAACGCCTCAACCGAACTCAAACTCGTGAGAGTTTCCTGGCTAGCAAAAGAGTTTATATTTGGTTTTTGAAATTGCGTTTTATATAAGCTATCTAGTTAAGTGAGATAAGACCTAATTAGCTTATTGCATTGACCTAGTAAAATTTGAAGATCTCAGTCTTTCAAACCCTTCACTGAAAGCAAGTCAAAATATTCCTTCATTGTAAAAAAGGGTCTTGTAATACTAAATAGGACAGCTCAAATCCCTGCTTCTTAGTAAACGCGACAGGAGTTATCGAATAGAAAATCTTGTAATTAGCGTTCTAGTTTTCGTACTGAAGTCAGTATAACCTACTAAGTATATAGGTTTTTTAGTGCCAGAGATTAGTCAACCTTCTCAGATAAGCATAAGAGCTTTCTTTCAATGATTCGGCATCGAGCCTAGCTTATATATGTTATATCTAATATAGTTCCTACATAACCTTCCTCGGTACCCTTCAGTCGGGAAGAAGCTCCCAAGTGAAGCCTATAGTTGTCCTAAAATCTTGACTAGGTAAAGTCAATAATCGAAATATATTAGTTATACGAGATTTTCCTTGATCTAGTAGATTTGCTTTGGGAAGTCCCTAATTGTGTTTTATTTTCATCCTGCCTTTAACCGAGCTTCTAATTAGTCATTCAAATACAAGATAAATTAAAAATAACACCGACGTAAAGAAAAAGGTTTAAGCTCTTAAGTCTAGTAAATTAAGAAAGGATCCAATCAAGGGTCTCCACTTAAATAAAACTTGTACAGTACTCTAATTTCTTAATTTTACATATTTTGGTAACATAAAGTAAATTTAACGAAGCACACGAGACCCGGGTTTCAAGAGCGTTGGATTTAAACTAAAAAACAAACAGCTAAGTAGATCCACCTTTTTAGTTCTAGAAATAATAAAAAATCATTGCTTGGTAATTTCTAATAGGTAAATCTAAGTAAAAGCACTGTAGTAGTTTGAACTCTTTAGAATAGTTTATGAAATAAAGAAGACTTTTTAGAGTGCAAACCCTTCCCGAATCCTGTTTCTGCAGCTTTTATAGTTCCATTTACACTTAAAGTAAGGGATTCATATAAACTAAAAAAGTGGAGTTGTGCGAGCTCTAGAAGGAATTTGAGAAATAAATTAACAAAATACAAGTGGAAGCTTTTTCTATGGGAGTCTCCTTTCTACTAAAGAGTAATCCACTAAGTAATGATAAAAAGGGTGTTCATATCAAGTTACCTATATAGATAAAAGTGAGAGAGTATATACATATCCGGAAGGAATAGAGACTCAAGCCTTAAATTCAAAAGAGAATATACACATTCGTTAATAAAAAGGAATTCCAAAGTGTCTGCTTTTTAGCGGACCTTTTCAAGAAAGGTTTATGCGACTAAGGTTTAACTCAAACCTCAGCAACATAAAGGAAGAACAGGTTATCGCAACCTTATGGGGGTGCTTTCTGAGGAGGATAAGACAGAGCATCGACATAGAATTGCTTAATGGGGGAGCCTTAACAACAGAAGTTGTACGAAACATAGAGTATAACAAAGCAGAGATGCACATGTTCACGAATCAGCTAGTATAGAATAGGCAGATTCCGGGTTGAAAGCAGCTTCTTCTTTCCAAAAAAAATCCTCTCTCAATTTTTTTTCATGGATAGATATCCGCTTTAAAGTAATGCACTATCTCGGGCCCCGAATAAGCTGCTGTACCGCTAGAAGAAAGAGTTCTCGGTCTAGTCAGAGCAGTCTTTACCTCTTAGTATGAGGTAGAGTAGTCGCAGATAATAAAAACCATAACTTGAACTCAAAGAAGAGTTCGCTTATATGCCGGTTTTACCTTTACCGGCCTCCTTAGAAACCAAACACAAGAGAAGGGCACTCCCACAAGATATCTAATTGTTCGTTCTATCCCGTACAATGGTGGGCGGCGAATATCCCTCCGAAGTCTCGATGAAAGGCCCGCTATTGAAGATCCTCCATTGACTAAGGGGGACTGCTTCACGCCTTCCTTCTTTAGATCTGATCATAGGAACTGAAGTAAACAAAGGAGTGAAGCTTTCGAGGTCGGCTTCTCATATTAGGAATAGGAGACTATGCACGTAGATCAGTATTAGTCATTTGAGGAGTGAGCCTATCTTAACCAGCTAAGGGTCATCCGTCCGTAGTGCCTGAACTACTATGCTCAAGAGAAGATGCCATATACCTGACTATAGTACTATAATGGGGAATTCACTCTATGACATCGTTCAAGTGGGAGCTGGGATACTGGCGCATGCCAACCAGGCTGGGAGCTCAGTTCGGGACACCTAATGAAGGTAGCTATAGGCACAATGCACCACCCCCTCTAAAAGCACGAACCAAAGATCTCTCGCCTTTCAAATACTCAAGTCGGGGGAGGGATGGATCTACCTTGCTTAAGACAAGGACCTCCTCTTCCATGGATCGTTTATCTCAGTCCTTGCCTTTCATTCGAGAAGCTTTCATTTAGTTCTTCCTTTCGTCTCTAGTTGGATCGAACTCAATAGGCTGCTGCTACCCTCTTCTTCTTTTCAAGGAAACTCGCGAAGAGCGCTGAAGAAAAGAATCAAATTGGTTCGGTCTTAAGTCTTTGGGTGAATTAATTTCGGTATCGAAGTTTTAATTATTGCCATCCCTTGCGGACTTTGGCAAGCTCCTTCCATAGCCAGCCGTAAGCAGTGGATTCAAAAGGGAATGAGCGGGAGAAGGGCTACCTGCAAAAACCTATATACACCTAACCGAATTCGAATACTGACCTTATTCGTGAATTGTACAAGTGCTCGGCTTTGTCTATCTCGTAATCATTTTCTTCCGTCCGAGCTCCTACTCTTCTGCCTACTCGTCTTAGAGGTTTCAATCTTGGAGAAAGCCCACCAAAAGACTCCTTACTGTCCGCTTCTCCTTCTTTTGGACCTGAGTTACGAGATCCCACCTCGTTTTGGCCAACAGGTTCTTTAGACGTCTGTCTGTGCCCCCTGGTCTCAGCGGGGCTATTCTTTCCAAATTCTCCTTCTGCCGGCTACTATGGATTATGGGTTATACTTATGGCTAGCTACTTCTCTTCAACTATCAGCCTACTCTGACGCTTGGCTGATTTCAGCCGTTCTACGAGACTCTATCTACTTTGGTAAGACCCTCATTTCTGGGAGTGCTCGCAAGCTCCAAACCATATCCAAATCCTTTATAAAGGAATAAGTCCACCTAAGCACGACATCTACCAAATTGATCTAAGAGACCTCCGTTCCGAAAAGACTCAGTGGCGAATCTTGCATCAAAATTATGGCTTAGAGAGTACCGGCATTTATCGAACTGTTGAAAGCGCTGCTCACCAATAAATAGGATGCGTGTGAACTGAGCTTCTTGAGTTTCTCGTGTAAAAGAGCGATTGGTCAATTATAGTTTGATCCTGGCTGAAAACTACCTCCGATAGAGGCATTGGCGTAGAGCACTTTTCATCTTTCCGATCTCTCACAAGTAAAGAGCAAGCGTCGCTTCCTCATCTAGAGCTGAGTCACTATCGGCTACAAAAGACAAAAACGAAGGAAGCACAACTTAAAAAGACATAAGTAAACTCCCTATCCTCTGCTGCTCATTCTCAAATTGGGACTGCCATTCATGCGCCTCTCCTCTCTGCTTAAGCCGTCTCGATGCAAACTTCATCAAGGGATGCGTCCTCCAACAACTCAGTAATCTCTGACCTCACTCTACTTTAGTAGTTTACGTGGCTCTCTAACTTGGAATCTGGATCCCGCTTCGGCTGCCCCTTCATTCAATCTTTCGTTTCCGCGTATCCGAGACGGAGGCAAGCCCTTTCTATGACTTGGAACTCTACCTTCGGCGCAGCGAAAGCCTGCATTCCACTTCTTTTTTCTTTCTTCCTGCTTAATCCCTTCTAATCATTCTACGCTTTCGATTCCCTTTCGAAAATCCTTTCATCTAAGACTTAGAGGGCGCCATCTTTCTTTGGTCAAATCCGTGGGAGGAGATCTATGCTCGGCTTCTTTCTGGACCTGGACCTTAGCGCTGGCTTTGAGCGTAGGAGTAATAAGGTCCCACAGCGGCAATAGTTTCCCCTTTTTTTCTCTCTCCGAAGACCAGACCTACCTCTTCTCATCCAGTCGACCAGTGACCTCTTTTTTCTCTTGTCCGCCTTTGACTCGAAATACGTTTAAAAGCACTGGCAAAAGAAGGTCTCTTCCAAAGACGATCCATTGGTGGGCGGATAGAGGTGGATGTTTATGGAGCAGAACCCTGAATAACCCCACGATCCTAGGTCAGCCAAGCCTTGCCACTTCGCCGGCTACAGCGCACCAAATAAGAGGAGACCAGCCCAAGTCAATCTAGTTTATAAAAAGGGGGAGGGCATAGATCTATCTCTCCAAAAGCGGCAGAGAATTGGCCTTACTAACCTTATTGGCGATCACACTCCACTTCTGACCTGGCTGGGGCTTACGCCTTTACTTAGTAGCCCTGCCTACTGAACTAGCGCCCCTCACTAGAGTGGCACCTCATGAACTCCCCTCGGCCAATCTTCACTCGTCCGTCCTTTCTTAGGTGAGCTACGTGAGACCGAAGCTAGCTCTCTTGACCCATTCCAATTCAAGACAGGGGGATCAGAGGACCTAGACTTGAGATCTCTTCTCTATGCCGGCAGCTTTCCTATCATGTGTTGGTTGAGAGGCCGGGGAGGATTGGATCGAGCGACGATGCTTCTGCTTTCTCGACTCGATAGGATTCCCATCATTTTCACCGGCGAAGCAGACAAGAGCGGGCGTCTATCCCACAAAGAGATTAACAGCAAACTATCCCAAAGAAACTCCATATCTATCCTTAATCATCTCAATTCGTTTTTACTATTGACTAGTACACTGCGCTACAACATAGTACTTCCTTGACTAGTCCGAGAAAGGGCTAGTTAGCTAACTAGTGTTAGCCCCTACTTTTCCTTAATAGACTTCTCTCATCCCTCTCTGCTTAAGATGTATGGGATATTGGAAAATGTTGAAAAAGCGAAGCGCGCTATTGAATTGAACTCCATTCTGGAAACGAGTATAAGACAACAACGAAAAGCCAGCAACTACTTGTTAGGACTCGTTTCTCCTTCGGCTATCTTCCTATTAGTCATCAGATCTATTTAGTTTCGAAGCCTATACAAAGAACAAAGAAAGGATTGACCTTTTTCCTTGCATCCCTTTCTCACTTGGCTTGGGGCTGATTATGGAACTCATTAGGACTTCTCTAAGAGCGGAAGGAGGGACTCGAACCCTCAACCTCAGCCTTGGCAAGGCTGTGCTCTACCATAAAGCTATTTCCGCCGGCCCAAGGAAGCACTACGAACTAAGCAATTCACCTAGCAATCGAAAGGGATGACTTCTCTTTTTCGTACCACTTTCTAGGAAATGGAGTAAGGAACACGAAAAGAGAGATCTCCAACCGAATCTCTAAAGGGGGTTCAAGGAATCGAAGATGCTTAGTAAGACAACTCTTTGAAGTCATTCCAGGGCATCCAAAAAGCAAAGGAAATCGGTAACGACTGCATTTGCTTGAAAGTGGTAGGAAAGACTCGGAATAGAGAGAAGAAGAGGACTTTGCCCTTTCCATTCTTATTTCGGTAAGGCTAGATCCCGCGCGTTCCACGGAAGACCAAAAAGGATCTCGCGAAGAAAATGCTAAAAAAAAGTTCGACAAAGAGAAAGAAAAAACCAGCACATATGACTAGTAGATTCCTTTCCACAGAGAGTCAGAAAAGCCACTAATCTTCATTTACGAAATTTGTCAAACCAGAAATTGCATCAATCAAAGAGTACTGAAGGAGAAAAGAGAATGAAAGGAATGGGAAATTAGAGCACTATGGAAAGCTAGATCCTCCTCTTTTGTTGAATCAGTTCTCTTAGAAAAGCAAGAATTCCATCATAGGGATAGCTCAGAACTGATGGAAAGGCCATTCAAGTAGAAAGATTATTCATCGGAAGTGGTTTTTTTCCGTAACCACTGCAAAGCGAGCGGATAAGCCGACCAAGCAAAACTCCAGCTTATCAACCTTTCCTCTTGCCTCGCCTTCCACCTTATTAAGCTTTGGACTTCCACCTTAAACTAAGCACCTAACCCCTGGGACGGGACCTTCGGTCTTCCGGGTTCATATACAACAGCGGATCTTGCGACACAACCGATTATGCGCCTTCACAACCGACATCTACTCGATTTACCGGGCAAGGGGATTTGGAGAGAGAAGGTTTGGAACCCTAAGGAGGAATTGGATAAAGAAGAAGGAAAGGGCTCAAAGGTGATCTTCGACGGACACTTTCTTTTCAGTCTCGCTATCAATCTGAGGTTAAGCCCTGCCATAGACCGCTTAAGCACTTTCTGGATTTACCTAACAACTCGCTTTTGACCGAGAAGCAGTTTGACAACTTTCATGAGGCACTGAAATTGGCTCGCATGCCCCATTCAAGGGACTATATGCCACAACTGAATAGTCTGAGTCTAGGCCTCAAACTTCAACTGCATAGAAGCAAACTGCAACTGGTACTGGATCTCCAACTCTTATGACTCCAGCCCATTTCTGGCAGCACTAAGGGACTAAAAAAAGTCTTTCTTTGTAGCATTGGAGAGGTGAAAACCTTGATGAAAGTAGGGGCGTAGAAGGAAAGCCCGTTTTCTGTGCCGGTCCGGCCCGTCTTAAGGGTATGGAGCCAGCCTCGCTTTCAAGAGAAAGAAGATGATAGCTAATCAGCGTTACAAACTTCTTATCTTTTATCAATATCAGTTTCAGGCTTAACTCAGACCCGAACCCCCCTAGCTACATCCCCGCTCTCCCCGCGATATCCCGCAAACAAATAGCGAGGAATCGGATACGATATTTAGCAACCCGCTACGCATACCTTACAGGCCGATAGCTAGTAGCCTCGACAGATAAGGATTCAGTTACTGGTTTAGGTTCCTATCCAAATATAGATGAGGGGTAGAGTGAAAGCTGCAGTATAGATAGGAGCATGGACAGCATACCTTCCAGTTCCCTAGCCTAGCTTGTTTCAGATTCTCTAGTTGCATAGTCAGTGTCAACAAAGTCCATTCGATCTTGTCTCTTTCCCGCTGCCTTCACTTCTGCTGCCCCTCATCCTTTCTTTGATTTTTCCTTATTGAGGTGTCTTATAGAGCAGATCGTAGGCTGAAAGATAGACCTTTGAAAGGTAAAGGATGGCACAAATGGACTACTCCTTTGCCTGATCGATTCCTCCTAACATTCAAAATTCGTACCACTCTGGGCTCTAGGGTTGAAAAAGGGGCCGCACAAACCAAACATTCCGCCAGTAACAATCTAATGCCTGGTTGGTACAATCAAAAGGGTCAAACTTTGTTCGTTAGCAGCTTCTTTGTTCGCTCATTAGCTGTGTCGAGATGGGGAGTATTCACTATGAGTATGCCCTATTTAGGGGGCCTGTTGCTGAGTAAGACCTTTTTTGTGTACTGATTGTAAAAAGATGGATTCGTTTTGAAAGGGAAGGTAGCTCCATGGATATGAAGCATAGTCAAGCAGTGGATAAAAAAGAAGACGAGTTTACGAATGTTAATGTTAAAGGTATCGCCCAACTTCCTGCCTTTCTGCAAAACAAAGAGCATATAGAAAGCCCCACTGGAGTCTGTCATAAGCTTTCGTCATATCCAATTTAAGGATCGTCCTCTAATATCCAGTGAATGAACTAGCTCCTGAGCCAGTAATACGTTATCTGAAATAAGTCTACCTGGAATGAAACCACTTTGGTTTTCAGAGATAATTCGAGGCTGCAAAAGACTTTAAGACATAATCTTCGCTCTTGTATAGCACATTGCAAAGGCTTATAGGTATAAATTCTCCCCACGACTGAGGTTGATTTTGGAATACAAACAATTGTAGTAAGAAATCTCCTCCACAGCTTCCGCATCTCCCAACAGTGCTGAAAAAAAGAGATGAGAACCCATCTGGTCCAGCAACACTGTCCCTATGAATACTAAACAGGGCTTCTTTCACTTCTTCAACTGACGGACTACTGATTAGCATTCTTCCTTCATCGTCAATGCTCAGGTGCGGGATACAATCCAATGGAGAACCAATGTAGAATAGGTAGGTGTCCGTGGTAGAGTGAGAACGAGTTCTATGGACATGTTATAGGCAGCGAAACAAGTCTTTACGCTCCTGCTAGGGTGATGAGGAGGAATCATATTTGGTGTCAAACTAGAGATTTTCAATAGGCAACTGGTCCAATCCAATTCGTCAACACGTAGGTATGGGCTATAGTCCGACTCTAGGTCGATTCGTTCCAGGCTTTGCCTTTTTTCGATCTTAAGAGCTTTCTTATCGCTATGCTACTCGGTAGTAGTTCAATCCTGGCGACCTATGGCTTTTGGTTGTTTCCAAAGCACTAAGCTTTAGTTACCCTTAAAGTGAAACTAGAGGTAGAAGATCTATTCCCCGGGTTTCCACCTTCGATCGGTCAACTTAGAATATATAAGAAATCGTTAGAACCTTTCTCAAATGCTTCGAGTATAAATCATTGCAGGAGTGAGAGAATACCGGTGCACGAGTAGGATCCACCAGGTTTAGACATGCCCCTATCTACCTTAACCTTTCGCATATGGCCCTTCCATCCGAACAGGCCTTTAATTGAATATGATGTAAGTTGTGCCCTTTAGATGGGCCCGGATCTCCCATGTAATAAGAGCGGAGATAGCCAATCATCTGAAGATGAAGAGTCTAATCCTAGCGAACAGAGCGAATTCACAGAAATCCAACCTAAGATCATGAATCTCCGTATAACTATTCGCCTTAATGGCCACTGACTCTCCTCTATCAACAGCAGCATAGCTTACTTCTTCCTCTCTTGCAGATCCTGTTACTGATAGATGAAATAGAGCATCACGCGAGTCAAGATCCGCGTAAAGCGATGATTCAACGGAAGAAACTGAATCTGCTTCATCAACAACAGAATCCACAGCGTCAAAGTCAACTAGATCAACTTATGAAACTAGATCCACTGCTTCCCTTTTCGACTTCAGTCTGCATCTAGGCTGAGTTCTTAGCCATTTCTTTTGTTCAAGACCTCATTGAGGAGGGTCAAATTCAACTTGATGGGAATTCTACCCAACTCTAAATATCTCCCGTTGCTCCATCGAACCCGAATCTTAACATGGTTTATGAACCCACTTGCTGACCATGTTAAGAGAGAGGGCAAGGCTACCATGGAGAGCCAAACTCAAGCATGCCAAAACAACAACAAGCTAGCGTTAATCAGACTTCTCATCCTTATGGGGCAGTGCCACCTTGTTATGGAAACTTTGACAAGCAGTCTACGGCACCTAAACAAACAACCGCTAGTGAGGTCTTGTAGAGCCTCCTATTGATTGGGTTAAGCTCCATTCATGGCATTTAGAGCTTCTTCAGGTAACCAATGAGAGATTCTAGTTCCAACTGCCTCTTCGATCTGTGTAGTCCCAGATTTGAGAATCCATTTCCTGGTATAGTGCCCAAAGCGCAGGCTAAGGTTGGTAATCATATCGGCCGTGGTCTATCCTCTCGGTTGGGTTGGGGAGAAACGGTTTTTTGTTGCCCCTTTCCGCTTTATTTTATTAAACTCTTATCTTAGGCGAGAGCTCAATTCTTTTTGAAAACTTTCGCAAAGCTCTCGTTTCCTTAGAGTGAGTTGGTTTTGAATGAAAGCAGGAGTACTTGACTAGCCTGACTTGAATCGGGGACTGGTCCGGGGTCGGTGAAGAAAGGCCTGTAGGCGAAGGGGAAGTTATTGCTAACGATGGTATTCATATCGCTGAGTTGGAACACGAAGCAAGCTTTTGGATTAAGTGAAGGCGTGAGGTATCGAACACAAGCTAAGGGTTAGTAAAGTCAGGTATAGAAAGTTACCTACTACAAAGAGTACCATAGCAATGAAGAGATAGAGATCGTCTATGGATAAGGTTGAGCTAAGCGAGGTAGACTTTACAGACTCTGGATGATCCTATGCTTAATACATTCTCCAATTCAAGTGAGATGCCGAAGGCAAAGTACTTTAAGTAGGGAAGAGCTTGGCCTAGAATGAGCAAGGGATAGAGATGATGGTATGAATGCTTTCATCAACAGAAGTTGAATCCTCGGATTCCTACCTACCCACCTCAGACTTATTCATCATCGTTCTGGTACTGGCCTGCTTTTCCCTCTCCTATCAAGGAATAGGCATAAGTTACTTGCTCAAAGTAGAATGTCATATGAGAAGATGTTTTTAGAATCCTCCCGTTGATGCATTGCATAGCTAATTTAGTCTCTGTTCTCATCGCTGCTCTGGTTGAATGGAAGGAAGGCAAAGGCGAACTAGTCAGAAGAAGGTACGTCACTCCCCAGCTAAACCATTGGCCAAGCACTCGGACAGTATTCTTCCAGCACTCGTGCCAGCTTAGGCTGAGGTAGCCATGTCGGCAGGTTCATCGACAAGCGAAAGCCGTGACATGAGGCTCTACAAGACCTATCTTTATATATTAAATTACAGAGTCACCAACCGGGAGGGAAGAAAGGAAGCTGCTGTACCACGATGAGTTGGATAGACACCCACCAGACACTCTCCTCTTACCTCTTTTCCGATCTTTCTTTGAAGCCCGATTGACGCCAAAGAAATGGGGGCATCTTCAAGCCTCTATAAAAAAGAAGGATGTCTTGAAGAGCCAAAAGGAAATGTTAGCTTTTGTCCCTCATATAGTATAGAAAGATGGTTCTGGCATCGATGGCTTTTCTCCACTAATCGTTTAATATGCCTTTTGTTTACGATGAATAGGTTCTTTTCAGGTTTGACATAAGAGGGCAATTCGAAGGTTCGTGCCTTCAATCAAGGCCGTAGGGCCGCGGTTCCCTTTTAATAAGCCTTGACCTTCTTCCTTTCGCCGAGCACCCATCCTAATACGGCTTTCTTTGCTGTGCGTGCTACTGGCTACACTTCAACCTCGTGCTTCTTCTTTTATTAGTTCCCGATGTCTTATTTTTCGCCCGTCTGTCGTACTCCATATCTATCTCTGCTTTATCTTGTTCAAGAATGCGCTCTTACCGATACCAGAGCTGCTAAACGTGGAAGGATAGGATGGAAGGGAGCGCTACCTATCGAGCAAGACAAAAGTGCAGTACTCAGTTCACTCTCCTTCGCGATAAAGGAAGATGATCTTTCGCTCTTGAAGTGGATTCAGATAGGAAAGATATCACGGAGCGGGGTAGTTAAACGAAGAGGCAAGCGACATAGTCAACTGGGAGATGGGGAACTTTAGCTTTGAATCGATGATCCTTCCGAGCCATGATGGAGCTATGGATATCATGCGGGGCACGGGGTAGGCCTTGCAGCTACCAGAACAAGTCAAGCGAATCGAAGCTTTCCTCCCGGTATATTGAAGCGCAGCATTCCTGATATTTATAGTAAGAAGATCCCTATTTTTATAAAAGGCATGTTTGTAGAAGAAGAAAGTCTGCGCCCCTCTATCACCAACTTGATCTCTCTAATCCTTCACCTACGTCTAGCGTAGCCGCCTTCTTGCATGCGCAGGAGAAAGAAGAAGGGCAAGCACCCAGATCAAGATCAGGATCGGAATCTGAATGGACTAGGAATCGAAAGCTATAGTTGTAGGCACAACCCCACCACTTTCAAATGAGTCAAAGAAGGATGAGTAGGCACGCTAGTCTGTAAGGGCTCAACAAGCTCGCGCCTGTCCATGGCCAGTAGCCTTTCTCTTACCTGGGGAGCTCGCTCCAGCGTACCGCCTCTATGATCCAATTATACAAAGCAATGGATGAAAGGCTTGAACTTTCACTTTAGAGAAGCCTAAGGCCTAAGGGCTTTTCTCCTCTCTTTCGTTTTGGACGAACCCAATCTCTCCAATTTTAAAGTACGGTTTTAAAACCTTCCGTCTTTCTTGTTCTTTTAGAAGAGGATTAAAGGGGAAAGGTTTCTGAAAGCTGTATTCTTCTCTATAGTAGAGACCTTCTTCTTGTTTTTGTTCGATGTTAGTAGAGAAAGCACACGAAAGGAGTTCACTCAATATGGGCTGCTAAGGCGATGTAGCTGTTAATCCTAGTTGTAGTTTCCTCAATATGCTGGTTTCATGGTTTGAAGCTGTCCAAAGAGTTTTCTAAATCAATATGTCCCGAAGGGGTCTTTCGAACTCCCCTTTAGGGGTCAATCAACCGGTGGAGCTAATGGGCGAGTTCATTTCATAGAAAGCAGTGTAGATAACCGAGATATCCAGTACGGGCTAACCAAACGAATAACCAGTCTAGAGAACCAGTCCGAGATATAGATATCCATTCCCGAGATAATCAGTATAGTGCAGTGCACGAGTAGCTAGCGGATATGGCGATGGCTGACCCTGCGTTTAAAGGAGAAGAGTTTCTTTCCTGATGGCAGCTCTTGTTTCTTGATTTCACTCTTCCTTTTTTCTTTATTTCTGTAGTTATCTGGTAATGGATTTCTTCTTCCTATTCTTTTCTCAAGAGTAGGAGAAGTAGAAAGAGAAGGCATAGCTGGGAAGTCCGCTTAGCTGCAGCCAGGCACTGCGGTTATACATGCCTCTAACACCAGGCCTGTTACATTAGCTACAATTCCTTCTCATACCGGTTTCATTCCTGTGAATCCTTTGAGTCCTTTCAATTCATACTCGTAGGTTGATTCCTTGAATGCAGACAGATGTTCTCGCTAGAACACGGATTGCCTCTCCTGGTAAGAAAGCAGACTTTTAAGAAAGAAGCTGGGTCGTAGCTACAATGCCGGTTGTTTGCTTTGAAGGAAGAAGTCGAGGGGAGGAAAGAACGCAAAAAGGAACTTTTGAGTCACCTCTTTCGGGAGATTCAAAACCAGTCATCCCTGACTATCAGACAACTCATCGAAATCATCCGAAAACATCCACTACTGATACGGGCCGGGGAATAGCTGACCCAAGAAATAGAGTTGGTTCCGCCCTGCCCCTTTCTTTGTTGGAAAAGATCGACAGCCGGCTTGATCGTTGCTTGTTCCCCGTAGGTCTACAACTATTCTTCCCTAACGTATATATGTACCTAAACCATGCTCCGTAAGCGAAGTTAGCGCATCCGTTTTCTTGCTTTACGGAACTACATGATCAAAGTGAAGTGGTCCAGAGGGAACTAGACCTAGAAAGAAGGAAGGGAGGGATTGGCAAGAGAGAAATAGCCACTTAACTATACTGATAAAGAGAGAGCATTGCCTTCCTCCAAAAGTTGTGAACCTTATGCGAACTAAATGCCAAATCCATTTGAATCTTCGGTAGTGGACTTTTGGATGAGCTGATCTTAGACAGGAAATGGAAATGCCAAATAGCTCTAGCTTTATCTGCTTCTCCTCATGCCTGTAGGCGGTGGGATAGAGCCAATATGGGGCCAACGAGACTGCCAACAAAGAGTGCCACTGAACCGAGTAGTGATCTGATCCATACCTCTGTTAACAAGGGTCAATTATCCTTCACTAATAGAATGCTATACTATATATAATCTAAGTTCAGGCTTGTTCTTTAGCACGTCGAGTAAGAGAACTGAAAGTTGGGGGTCTCAAGTCATTTGATCGCTTTCATCGATTTGGTGTCTAGCTTCGATCACCAATCCCTGGTCTCCAACCAATCTCGCACGCGTGCGCCTTTGACCTATATATTGGGGGAGGTGAGTTAGAGCTGGAAGCAGCCCTCGTACAGTACTCTCTATATATGGAAAAGAAGGCAATTTCAGGCTCGTGGAGCGTTACCTTATGGCATGGCACCCTATCAACAGGCATTCTGCCTAAAGGAAAATGGCATATACCCTTCAAAATCTTACTTGTTCCAAACGAAAGGGCTAGTAGCTATCCTATCTTTCAAGGAGCAAAGGGATGATGTCAACGGTACTTCTCTGATCTGATCGAGAATCATTCTACAACCTGCCCAACCCACAGGAATCTCGTACGTAATGACTTTACCAATCCTCCACTAGTACTTTGCAGCGTCTTTAGTTTGATTGCTGGGATTGTAGTTCAATCGGTCAGAGCACCGCGCCCTGTCAAGGCGGGCGGGTTCGAGCCCCGTCAGTCCCGACCTAGGATCCGATAAATCGATCAATTCATCTCTCCATTTTATGTGAAAAAGGGGGGGACAAAGAGTAGGATCTAATTTCCCAGCAGGAGGATCCTTCTTTCCTTTCGCATTTCTCATCGGACAAAGAAAGTCAAGGAATCCAAATGACAATAACTAGTACCGGGGAGAGACATATGTAGATTGGTACAATCGGGGGTATCACCATATTCAGGATTCAAAGAGATACCGTACTGGTCGAGCTTTTTTCGATTGTTCCTGGTCCATCGAATAGAACATTTGGTGGTATATCGTATAATAAGATCAAGGCTGCACGTGAATCTGACTCTAAAATTATTAGGAGCCTATTGCTTTTGGTGAATTACCGGTGCTTAATGCAATAACCGGTGAGCAGACTTGCGACGTGCTTACGCCATCGCGGACGTCCGGGTATGGATTACTGGAGTGAAGGGATTGGCGCGAACCAGAGTGTGCTTCGAGACCATCTTTATCTCAGGAAAAACAACGAACAGGGGACGACCTCGTTCCCGAGTCTCATCAATCTCAATGTCTATAGGTCCACAGCCCGATTGAAAAAGTGTAACATCCTGAACTAACTTCTTTCCTTAAACCCTCGTAAGGTATCTCTATCACTCGTTACGCCGAATCAATCAACAAGCAACCATAATTTTCTATCTTCAACGCTTCAGGCAGGTGGCCTAGCTAACACAGCAAGGACTTACACCATATACTCAGTGCCCCTAAGAGATGTGGAATTAGAACTTTCTCTCTTCTCTTTTTTTTAGACGGATATCGAACTCCTTCTTGGATTCAAAAAATGTGGGAATAAAGAGTATTAACAGAAAATCTTTCATCTTTCCTTGATGCGGCAATAAATAGTCCTTACTTTCCTGAAAGCTTACTAAGGTGCGACGCCTGATTGTGAGTCTCATAGCCGGAATTACACCCTAGAAGGAGTTAGTCAAAGCCTTCCTTTCGCCCTCGCTTTCCTTCATCTGCGGGCTCCGCTGGGCGGTCTGTCTCTAATGCTACATGTTCAGCTGATTGAGACTTCCACTTGGGTGGTACATCTATAGACTCCTTTGGGTCAGCAACCGAAGACGCATGCCATGCTTCATTTCTTTCTATAGCATGCGCTAGAATATCCCCATCATATCTTTCAAAGAGGTATGTCCTAGGATATCTTCGATCCATTTATTTAGAGAAGCATAGACTTGCATAGAATGTCGACTAGCTCGAACGTCTCGTACAGAAAGGATTAAGGCTTTCACTCATGGTCCCTCGCCCCCGTCTAACTACCAATAGTGGAGATCCTCTCCCATCCTATTTGAGTAGGATTCGAACCACGTAACTACAACAACCTATCTGACTGCGCTCGTGCGGGGCTATTAATTCTTCGCTTCCCTCTCTGGTCCCCTCCGGTCGGTTCACTAACCATACCTGGGCTCCTTTGAGTCGGATTGGCTTTGGTCGTCCCCTCCCCAGAAGAATCCGCCGCTTCTATCACCGGAATGTCTTCTTTGATGGCTTCTTCATAATATCTTGTTTACTATGGGGTTGCCATCAATATAGAAGACTATGCCATTACTGTGGTACAAATAAGAGATCAACGATGGTATAGTTATACGCGAAGTATCTCAAGTCGTAATATGAGAGAGCGCTTCGTCCCCAAAGGGAGGCCTATTAACCAACCAAAGTTTCAATGAAAGCCATCCAATAGGGCTTCAAGCGCATACCAAGGGCAATCCACCCACCACTACATTCAATATCAGTCGTGAACACCGAAATAGAGCTTAGGTACGGGCCAAAAACGAGCGAGACTCTTCTCAATAGAAGTAGTCCTGTCGTAGTTAAGGATTTCCTTTCATCGTAAATAGAGGTCTCGCAGTTTAGAGGAGAACGGCACCTGAATCCGATTGACTTGAGTTTACAACTACAGACACGGGCCGGGCCCTGAAATATATGGAATTCTGTCGAGGATCTCTATTCCTTCACCTTCTCTTTATTCTTTGCTTGGTACGTACCCGGTGCCCCTAGCTTAGGCTCCGCTCCCTGTTGGGTATCTCCGAGGACTTGAGCTAAGGGATTGTTTACTGAACGTCCCATACTTGACCTATCGCTCCATTCGGTGAAGTACCCCCAACCATTTCTTTATCTTTCTAGAGGTTAGAGGAATCAACCCGAAATGCGTGAACCAGTGCCCCTTTCTAAGACTCTTCTATATAAAATCTATTACAGGATTCAATCCTTCACACTTATGCGTGGTTGGAACATTTTTTGGTCATTAGTGGTTGATTGGATCAAACTTCCAATTATTGAGAGAGATAAGGTCTGATTCTAAGTCAGAGTTCGAACTGGTGCTTACACCGAAGCCCTTGCCAACAAGTGACGAACTACAAGTAAAGATAGACCAGAAAACTTCATGAAGATGAGATTCGCTTTAGCTGGGTCTTACAGACGGGAAGACATACCAGCATGCGGCAGAGGTGGAGGGACCCGGCTTACTAGGTCGAAGCGACAAGCCTTAGTCAAAGAGTCTGTTTTGATCTGAACCTCGATCTATATAGTTTACTTACTCATCACAATACAAAAGAAAAATCTCCTATATAATAACTATTCGTAACAACATCCGGGGACCACATCATTTATGTATGCTCTCGGCCAAGAAGGGCAACTACCTATCGCAAGATACCTCAAGCGAGGGGTAGGTGGTTGCTTGGTTTAGCCTTACCAAAAGGAGTGAAATGTAAATGGCAATCCCCGGTGCCAAGAAAGTCACCCTTATACTCCTCAATCTAATCCTGCCTAGCATATGCTGGCGTGGCAACAAAGGCCCTATTATCATATTCTAGCTATGCGAGAAGCTATGCTTGGAGCTTGCAATCCTTGAAAAAGCCCAACCCGCACATTGCTCTATTAACTGCACCTGCCTTCGGTCTTAGTTCGTAATGACAAAACTTCTTCTTTGAAGGAAGAAAGCTTTGGGACTGATTCACTTCACCACCAGCAGCGGATAGGACCGGAGCTTCTATTTACTCAACAGCTCTTACTGTAACAGAAAAGACTGGCACCGGTTGGTTATTCAACAGCAGATAGGCTTAGAGCCTGTAGTTGCCCTTGGATTATTCAAATGTCATTGCAGATGATCTTCTCGGGCAGTGATATCCCCCAAAGCAAGGGTCCGAAGGATAGAAAGTACTGCTTATTCTAATTCGTATGTTAAGTCTTTCCAGTTCCTATTCAAGTGAACGGGGCATCTTTGCATTCCTCCTGGCTACACGAATAGGAAAAGTTTCAGTTGTTATCGGAGCAGGTAATCTCTCCTGCCCTGCTTGTTAAGACTCGTCTCCATCCTATCTGCTCTTGTGCTAATGTTGAAAATCTGATTAGAATTGGATCAAAATCCAGAATAATAGGATGCTTAAGCCAATAAGATAGATAAAGCATACCCCTACTACTCGTAAAAAAACTATGTCACTTCCTTCCCCAGCGTTCAGTGGAACGTGAGGCACTATTCCCACAGCAGCAGGTTGGATTCTCCAACTTTTGCAAATGAACCCCGTTCAAGTTCCATCCCAACTGTCTCATCTTGAGAAAGGGCAATATGGCAATCTTTATTAGAATCTTTCTCCTATGCTTTTCCGGGGTGAAGCTGCTCAAGTTGATGTTAATTAAGTGTTCTGTTATGGTAGCGTGTGACTTTTGACTGGCCAACCAGAGTGAACCTGCAGAGAGTGGCCCAGTAATCTTCTCCATTAGGTTAGGGTGGCCACAGTGGGATGACGAGGCAGGAAGTTAGAGATGCAGCAAGGCTTCATATAGGTGTGATCTAGGATTGCTGTTCAAATCCATGAGCAATGTCACTGTTTAAATGAAGTACCATCCCTAGCCCGCTAATCCATCGTTCTATGGGTCACCCTTTTGCGGAAGTAGGGTAAGTCAAAGTAAGCTAGATAAAGCTATCCTGTAAACTAGCCTTCTATGAGTAGGAGTAGTAGCCAGCTAGGTAGTGACTAGTGCTGGTTTCGCAGACTATGCGTCTAGTGTATCAGGCAGGATAAGGGTCTGGATAAAAGGCTGGCTGCGCGTGTGAGTGAAAAGCTCACCCAGCCGATCACGGCGATGGGTTCCAATGTTAGTTCAGCGGTTAGATGCGTCTGCCGTTGCGCAAGAGAATTCTATCTCCGATATGTACCTTCCTTCCATCCGGGAGTACCCGTTTATCAGCGATCTCTTGGAAACCAACATAGTTCAGTGTACCAAATAGTGGTCGGATCCTAGATTTGAAAGAGTAATTCTCCCTGATCGGGCTTAACGAGACCTAGATGGTACGTTATAGGATATTCGAAAAAAAGCAAGTAGGACAAAATGACTGAGGTCAAATGGCACGCGGTAGTCATTCAAACAAAAGACGCTGAGGAACCTCCAGCGAGCCACGTGATCCGCTACAACTCACACAAAGACTAGGTTCGGCTTCTAAAAAGAAAAGGGGGGGAGAAAAGAGGACAGGGGCGCTCCCCGCTAACCGAAGTCTTGGATTTTTCTTTCAAAGGAAAGACAAGCAGTGGTTTCCCAGTTATCTTCAATTACTTAGTGAGAGCTTATCGAATTGATGTAAGGCAGGGGATACCATGTAGGAGGCCTGATCATACACCTTAACTCACTAGAGCGAGCGTGGACATTACTTTGAAACGTCGGTGACTACCCTGTAGGTAGAGCGGCTTTCTCCGTCAGTGTATAGCTCATTCGAAGTTCGACCTCATGAAACATAGAGCTGTCAAAGTCCTCTCCTTCCAGTCGTTCTTACAGTCAAGTGACTGACCTTTCCCTCCTATCTATCGTTAGAGCTACTTCCTCCGCCTCCCCTCTTTTTATATTTAATAAAAGAAGGCTTTGGCTGTGCCCTTTTAACAATATTATCAGACGCGCCCCTACCGGGCTTTGTGACAAAGAACATCAAAAAAAGGCAATCCTCTCTTATCAAATGGCACATCAGCCGCAAGACCCGACTCGTGTGGATAACGAACCTGTGTGATTGGGGCATTATACAATTTAAGGTCCGATTTATTCTTGTCCTTTATGACTGGGATTTGTTGACTCCCTAACCTAATATGGATACCCAGCCCAGACCTGAGAATAGCCAACTTCTTATTCTTATTGTATGACCGTGCTAAGTTAAGAGAAAGCACCTTCTCAATTTCTGTAATGTCTACTGCTTTTTCGACTACTTAATCTGTTGCTGGATGATTGACTGTGGATTGACCAGGGGTAAATACCTTTGCTCCAGGCCTTTGCTTCCAAGATGTATAGTTGTTTACGAGATGTGAGAAGCGTGGATTCCTCGAGATGTCTAGTCATAGTCTGTTGTGTCACTTCAAAGATGATTGCCGGGGACGACTTCAATGATTTTTATTTCCTCCGGGCCTGTTCAGGAAGAGATGTTTTGGTCATTCTGGTAATTTTTTTTTCATTGAAACAAGTTCCAACCACGATGGTTTGGCGTGAGAGGTAGAGCCAAATGCGCCGATTTCCTTGTTTGTCACCATCTCTTTCAAATGTTCGTTCATTCGCGTCTTAGACAAGGTGGGTTCACCCCTTTGTGTGCCGGTTGGTCCTTTATTAATTAATATAAAGAAATAAGAATTGGGTGTCGCATTAGCTTTTTACAAGGTGACGACGGGATAAGATTTCAAATAAATAGGAAAACCAGCCCTTGAATGGCATGCTACCTATCTGTCTCAATTGGCCGAGCTGAATCGGTCAACCTGTAGGAAACAAACTAGTCAATTGCTCTTCTATCTTACTGAATCACTCAACTGCGATTCCTGCATCGTTTGCATACATTTCCTATCCGGGATAAGGGGTTTAAGGCGGAAAAGGCATATAGAATGGTAACGGCTGAACAGAATCAATGTATCCTCAGAAAATAGAGTCCAGTGGTTCGAATCCACTTCTAAAAGCGGGTGAAGGTGGGGACATTAGCAACCTCAACTCGAGACGAGAAGGGGCACCTGAATCCTCTAATGAGGAGACCTTTTGACATAACTCACCTAAATTGTTTTCATTCATGGATGTCTTTTCAGGATACAATCCGCTAGAAAAGACCAAGGATAGAACCAATTCATCCCATTCTTCGGTTGAAGCAGCTGCCCTTCCATCAACAGAATTGGCTCCAGCGGACCTAAGTAGACCTCCTCCATTAGTTCCAAACCTTGACGGTTGGGCTTTTAGGTATAGGTCAAGCGGTTAAAGAAAGAAGGAGTCGGAGCGGATAAAGAACAAAAGATTTATGTTGCTAAATCGCACACATGTCAGAACAACACTTAGAGATCGGGCAGCACCGGGAATGGATAGACAAGTTCAGGAGTAAGGTTTCTCGGTATGGAAGAGCAGCTGATCTTGCACCAACCATTGAATGCGTAGATTCAAAACCAACGATGATACTTGAAAAAGCGTAGTTGCCTTGGCCAGGAAGCATCCTATTCGAACAATAAAGAAAAAGGGGCTTTTCAGTAAGGATTACAGGGGGTTTATCAGATAAATTCCGATAGACTATTAAGGATAAAATCCCTGTAAGGAAGATTGCCGGATTGATTTAGAATTTAGTAAGGAAAGCCAGGGGATTTCTTGTAGGATTTTGCTGTATACTTTATGTAGTGCCTGTTTAGGTTTTGTATTTTTTAATAGGACTTTTCCTTGCCTCTAACTAGGATTTATAGCTTCAGCTTCAGATTATCCACTTTCTTTGCTTTAGTAGTTATCCCACTCAAAAAGACAGAACTTAATTTAAGTTTTCCTTTTAGTTTAGCTACGCCTTATCATAGGTAAATTACAGGCTCCTATATTATTATATTACTCGCTTGTAGTAGAGAAGTCCCGCGTATGCATCTACGTCAACTCTTTAGGATTTCGGGTAATGCCCCTTAGATTGAAGCACATAGTTTATTAATGACCCCTTGCATGTCCTTTAACTTCAGAGAAAGAAGAACTTTACAAGAATTCTTATCTTAGTTAGAAGGGCTTTCCGGAAGACCTAACAGTAAGAGAACATTTTATGCCCTAGCTACCGGATTTTCTTTGGAAAGTGAAATTGAGAGACAAAAAATTAAGGAATCCCTTTTTTAAGTTTAAGTTTATACTGCCTGCCCGGATTTAAAGAATTGGACTTTATCCATTATTAGAAGCTCGCAAGTACTTTTCCGGGTCTTAAAATTAGATACTTTACTTAAACTCAGGACAGGAATAGAGCAGCTTTGTTATATTAATCCTGAGTTCTAAATTAGTTACTAAAGCAACCCATGGTACAGGTCAAATTAATTGTATAAGCGAGACCCTCGGCTTCTGTTCCCAAATAGAAAGGGTAGTGCCCTAATTTAACAACAAAGAAAAAGTTTCGTTAGGTCCGGTAATTTTTAATTACAACAAGTGCAGAAGTTTTAAATTAACCAAAGTCCGAGTTCAATTTATACAAATTGAGTTTACAAGTTCCTTTTTTATAAGAACCACAAGGGGGGGACCTAAAAACTCAAAAGTAAATGGGTCCAATCCAAAGGTTTAAGTTTCTTTCAAGATCCAAATTCCTAACCCAATAGTTGAAACCAGCAGGCCTCGCTTCACACAACCCTGGGAGCTCTTGAATTGAATCTTTATAATTCCTGACTTCGAAAAAGTATCCTTGATTTACAGGATCCCGAATTAGAAATAAGATAACTTCCGGTATGATATTATACTCTAGCTCTATTCTCAGATTAAAAAGCAACTCCTGAAACTTGACAATATAGATTACCCTTAAAACATAAAATATCCGAAATGTAGGGGTTGAAATAACCTTTCTAAGGAAATCACAGGTAAGGACAATTATACCTAATACCGAAGCTCGACTACATCTTAAAAGAAAGCCGTAGTTTGAAACTCCTTCCTATTATTTACCTGACCATGATTTGACTTTTCTTTAAGTATTGTACTACTATACAAAAAGGGAATCTCCGTCTTTTATCATTCGTTATAGTACTAAAAAGGAATTAGTTAACAAGTTACAGTAAGACTATAAAGAAAATGAAATAAGCTACTCTCCCTAGTCAATTAGGCAAGCTTTAACCTCTAGAATTAGTAAGCTATCTAAATCTTTACTTTAACTAAACCGAGGTATTCCTCTAAAAATTAATAGAAATTTACCCTATATCAACTCTTTAATTTAGCAATTCTAAGTTACTTACTTGATAAATATAAAAAGGAAAGACAGTTTCTTAGTATTACGGAAGTCAAAAAAAGTATAACAAAAAAAAGGGAAAGACTCAGTATAAAAGCTAGCACCAAAAAGCCGAGGATCTCTGGAGGAGTCCCAAATCGGAGAAGCATATAGTAAAGAGAATCTTATTACTAAGGCTCCTTTTCCAACTAAAAGATGCGTGTGGAGGATTTTGTTATAGCTAATGAGTCCCTTTTGGCGGCGTATCCAATATAAGAAATATTGGGTTATATAATTCTAGAGTCAATTTTGGTTTTTGTAAAGTAATAAGTCAAAAAAGATTTATATGCGATTCTATACTACAGGAATGCATGTCTTCGTCAATGCTGGTGGAGCCAAACAACTCCTTACCCCTTTGCCGCAGAGAATTAAAAAAGAAAGTCTATTGTATTTCAATTTGTTAGAGCCCTTAAGCTTATACGACATAAACTTCAGATAAACTAAAAAGAGCTCGGTTACTATTATTACTCAAGTTCCAGGTCCGGGTATACTAGTTGCTTAAAAGTCTCTTTATTATAGTGGTTATCTCGACAGTGCACTCAAAAGTCATAGACAAGACCCGCATCTTTGTATCAGTATCCGCTTTCAGTAGAAGGTACCGGGCACTTTTTAATTTATGGCTTCAAAATTTAGATTATTTGTCAGGCTGTTATTTCATCAAAGGAAACTAGTCAAAGTACTTGTTTAAATTCCACATGGGTTATCACTGTTGGTAAGCTGAAAAAAAAAAAAAAGCAGTTTAGACTATTCATTAAGAAACTTATGACCGTGAGATCCTGATAAGCATATTATCGAAATCTATTTCACAGTTAAAAACATAAATGAATTTCACTGCACTTACGCGCCTCACTTTAAAAAATGTAGGTGTCTAATTGAATACAGGTCTAACCTACGTAATAGATAGGAATTTTGGTCCCCAAAAGAAAAGATAGCAAATCGGATTAATATGAAAAAACTCCGGCGATTTTCTGAATAACGGAGCAAATCCCAGGTTAATTTAGTACATATTAAGGTAACTTAGAGGGTATAAAATAGTCTAAGTATTATTATTCGTAAGTTCTTGACCTTATTTATTTCTAATGGTCTAATGGAGAGTCTATTCCTTAGTAGAATGCTTTATCCGATGAGGTACAACCACTTACCTATAAAATTCTATATGTCCGTTTAATGAGTTACTCCTAGTTTTTTTACTACTTATTAGAATTGTATCTTTTTTTTCAGGAGCTCCTTTTCGGGCGCATCTTGACGGAACATTTGGCTTTACCCAACCAGTCATAAAATTGAGTCCTCTCGAAAATACATCTATTCATCGTTACTCCCTACAGCAAATTTACTACAACTCAAACATCTGTTCCTTATAATGCAAAAGAGTTGTGAAAGCAGTTCTAGGTCTAATAGTTATGAATTGAAGTTCGTGGTTATAATGTGTAAGGTGTTCTATCTATACTAATATTATATGGCCTAAACCTTCTTCGGATAATAGGGATGTACTCTATTTTTGAAATCCTCTTTATATGATAAGCTACAGAAAAAACAAGAGGAATGTCCCTTAAAACTGCAAGACAATCTTATAAAGATCTATTATAACTATTAAAAAAAAAGGGATAAGTAATACAATAAGTCCACAAGGAAGTAGGGATATGGCATGGAATATAAGGACTAGATTCCGGTAAGTATCTTACTCGCTATAGCTTGCTACTGCTTGCTAATTATAGCTCATAAAGACACCCAAGTTTCCAGGTATAGCTCTAATTTAAGATTTAAACATTCTAGGTATTTAGAAGAAAAGGTTATGGCTTTGTTTGCGAGGTCTGTTTAAGGAGTTCTTTTGTCAAATGTGAGAACTTTAAGTCTTTTTTAAGTCTTTAGGGTTATTCAGTTCAGTAATGAAGTCAAAGTGAGAGTTTTCCGGTTCTAAGCTAAGACAGTGTTAAGGATTTTAGAGAATAAGTTGAAGCTAAAGTAATATTTGTATTTTTTTAGAGCATTTTTTAGGTCATAATGTGTAAGTAGGGCATACTCATAAGCACATAAAGGCATGAGGAATATTTCCTTAAATTAAAGAGTTCTTTACTACTTTGTTAATGTATATGAAGATAGAGCTATGTTGTTTTTCTAGTCAGTGTAGGGCGGCTCTCCCCATTATTCTCTAGATGGTATATAAGAGTTCAAGAGAGTTCAAGTCAAAGGTTTCTAATTCTTTCTAAAAGAAAAGCTGCTAGCAAAGCAAATAGGTTTTTAAAGAAAAGTCAAGTGCAACAGAGATATTTTAGGCAAAGCTGCAGTTTTTATGAGTGGGGGAATTCTTTCTGTTTTTAAGATTCTGCTTTTAAGATTGAGTAGAAATGAAATAAAATAGAATGGAAGGAATTCCTAATTTAACTGAAGTTGAAGTGACAGTTTTTTTTTTCTTGATGCTGGTTAGAGTGTAAAATTGACTATCTACAGTACTATTATGCCTCCTTAACCTCCTTCACAAAGTTCCGGGTCGGTAATATAATAGGGGATTGACTAAAGAAAAGAGGTTCGAATTGGATACATTTTAAAACACAAAGAGCAGGAGGAATTATCCTTATAACAAGTACTATAAACACTCTAACTAGAATAACTATAGAATACAATTTCCTAGCTACTAAGACAAGGGAATACAGTAGCTGCTCTGATAAGTACCGGCGATCTCCCTTAAACAGGTATAGCTCTCACGCAAAGATCTAGCTCCAAATTAACCATAGAACTGGTAGAATATACCTTAGAGTTACTTCTTGTTAGTGCTTTCCAGTATCTCTAAGGAAAGGTAACTAATATAAACACTGGAAGGAAGTGTAGCTCACAATGAGGCTAATAACAGATTCTAATTATTCTGATATTGAGCATAAGGAATAGAACACAGACAGAGGATTTCTTTCCCTTTGTTTGGCAGCAAAGCTAGTTTATCTTGTATTAGTTCTTCAATATTCAATATTAAGATTAAACCGGTAAAGGCGTCTTAGAAATGTATTCCCGTTTTTAGTGAATTTCATTTAATAAAGGAACATTCCGATAAAGGTAATGTCCTTCCGGCAAAGAAAGGTGTTCTTTTGTATTCTGGGTTTTTCAAGGACAAGGAACATATTTTCTATATTTGAGTTGAGAATTCCCTTATTGTAGGCAAAAACTCTCTCTCGGAGCTCGTTGTAGTTCCAGTCATAAGTATAGGAATTCTTGCTTTGTGTTCTTGGTTGGCGGCTAAGTGTGAAGTCCTTATTAAGAAAAGAAAAGAACTAGAAAGTCTCGGAATCCTGTAACTCAGATAGAAAAATACAAGTCACTGATATGCAATATAGAAGAAAGCTCTCTTGTCATTAGGGTGGGTTAGCTCTATTGAGTCGAAAAGCTTTATTACTATTAATATGTAAAGGATTCTAGACACTGAAAATAGGATTAGAACCGAGGGCATACCCCCCCCTTTCAATTACTACTGTTTTAACAGCTCTTAAAGGGATATATCAGGATGGATATAGAGAACTACGACTACTAAGAATTCTAGCTTCTTTATTTATATCTTTTATGAGGACTTACGCACTTGGGATACTAGAACAGTACTTCAAACTACCTAAACTATCTGTTATCAATTCCTGGGAAATCTAAATTCAGTACTGGAAAGCAAGAATTCCTATATCGAGTTCCTAAACTGTAAGGTATATACTAGAACAAAGATCTCCAAACTATTAACTGGAACTTCTTAAGAATTCTCCTAAACTATCTCCAATCCTAGGAATCTACTTTCTTTATCAAGAATACAAAGCTGCACAGAACACTGGTAATTAATTGACTCCTTCTACTAAACTGGGGAACCTCCTTTACAGTAAGGAATTCTTTTTCCTTTAGCTGCAACAGTTTCATTAAGACCATTCTGTATAACTCCTTTACTTACCAGCTATCTAGAATACATGAAGACATTTTCCATGCTTTCTATTAAGACACTTAGGATTTTTATTTACCAGCTTAGATCAGAATAAAGCTTTATCAAGATATGCCAAACAATGGTAAAGTAATTATAACAATAGCCGCAATACCTCCAGAGCCCACAAGGACCGCTTACCCTTTCAACAGCAAGAGAGTTTCTTTCTCTACTAGCCCTCATCCTGCTTAGAGTTTAGCAACTGTCCCTACAATTGTGCCTGCTTACAAGCACTCTAGCATAAAGGGGAATTGACACCTTCACTCAGAAAACTCTTAGGAATCTCATAAAGATGCTACTGTTTATGTCTCTATCTTAAAGGAATAACTTGAATACAAATACAAAAGATTATATCTGTTTTAACTAAAGAAATGTATTACTCCTTCACACCTGTAGAACAAATCTTATGCAAGATAACCCTAAGTAGGCTTAGCTAGGTCTCAGACAGGCTCTATTATTTATAAAATTGAGTAGACTTGCTTTTTTTATAGTAGCTTCGATCCAAAACTCGGAAGGGTTCCTGGTAGGTAAAAGGACTCTTATTTAATTATCAGAAGTGGAGTTTCTTCTATAACTTAGTTTTAGCTGGAGCTTTTACACGGGAGATCTCTTTTAGGAAAGTAATTCCTATTTTTTTGCCCTTTAAACAATAACGTAGGACTCCTGTAAGGGAATGCACTAGAGAAAAAAACTTTATCAAAGTACAGGCGCTAGGCTGCCCTATATAAGCTATTCATTGTCTTTGTTATGTTATAATACCTTGAGCATACTAAAACTCGGTTATCTAAATATTCACACACTTAAAGAAGGGTCTCTTACCTATAACTGGCTATAACTGGAATATCTCTGCTGCAGCTGAGTCCTTGTACTACCAGCCCTAGCTATACCGGCTTTCTTCTTAGCTTTCACTTTCTTATGCCTACTACCGCCTACCTTCTTAATACTCACAACTTTCCTCTTTAGAAAAGATCCCTCTAAAAAAGTCCGACTCTTCTTCTTATCGGCTATACTCTTACACTTACAAGTAAGCCTTACCAAAAAAGGTTAAAGCAGGCTCTTTTCCTGAATTTACTTTAAAATAGAAGTTTCGCTCCTAAAAAAACAAAGTGGAACTACCTTTTTTTTATACAACTTTTTAACAAGTTTCTTAAATGAAATTGAGTGACATAGAGTCTGGAATAGACTCCCTTACTAAACTAAAATGGAACTCTTTGTCGCTTTAACTAACAACAAGGAAATCCTTATAAACAAAAGCATCTAACTGAGGCCCTAAACTTTAGGGCAGAGCAGCAGGAAAACGAAACGGATAGGTAAACCTGACTATATAGATTAGCAAAAAGTTATGAAAGTTTAAGCTTAATCAACCATTCCTAGGAGACCCTTACCTTTCTTTTATTAGTAAAACAGGTAATTCAAATTCTACTCCTGTACTTTTTGTTCAATTCTTTCGAGGTTCTACTTATATGCCTATGCCCATAGTTTAGAAGTTAAAATAACTAGGAGTATAAATAAAGGCAATGCTCAACATCCTCTTTCATTAGGTTTCTTTTAAGTACGACTATGCTCATAGGTTACAGCAATATTTACTAAGAACTGGAAAACTAAGTACTAAAGAAGGCTATCGTACCCTTTCGATCCTGAAACTCATTATTACTAGAGTAGCTGTAGAAGACAAAACCTTAAAGCTAAAGTTCTAGATAGGAAACCTTACTTGATATTTCAGTTTTCTTACTCTTCTCACTCGAAAAGGCTTATAAATCCTCTTTAATAAATATCATTGATATAAGAAAGATTTCTTTTGTATCTCGATTTTACAAAAGCAAGCTTAAACTAAATACAGGGTTAACTCCTTACTTGCTTACTGATATATACTAGAACTTTAACCCTGTATTTTACGAAAAAGGAAACCTCTTACCTGTCTTATAAGCTATACTCTTCTGTTTCTTTGTAGCCTAATTCTTACCGGTAGCTTTCTTAGCTGGACTCCTCTTGTAGCTATGTATTCCCTGTATTGTTAGTTGTTATAGTCTTATACTCTCTTCTTATTAAGGATAAAGGAATTCCTTAATACTAAACGATTAAGCCCAAACAAATAAAGCTCAAAAGCTAAAATCGATTCCTTTGTTTTCCCTTTTTTTAAGGGTTATCAGATTTACACAATATCTTCAAATGGAAATAAAATTAATAGAGTATCGGATCCACCGAAATCGGAAACATGGAGGGGCGTGGTTAGCTATAGATTCAAATTGTTAGCTACGACTGCGTATTTGCCGGAAAAAGCAGCTTGTTTTCTTATAAAATCTTCTTATACAAAAGCTAGTTACTAATAGGTGCCGTACTTCCCGAGATCTGGCAATTTACTTGCTTTTAAGCTTATAATATGATAAAAAAGACTAGAATTTGACTTCTAGGATTTAATTTGATCAAAGTAAACTTAGATTTTTTTGGTGTTACGGGCTTTCCTCTTACCTTTACACTATTCTGTAACCCCTGATTAGAGCTTTTTGGAGTCACAACAAGGTGAAAACTTTAAACTAGATTATAGATTTGCTTTAAAGGAAAGGGATACAGGGAATATATAATAAAAGAATTCCCAAGCACATCCTAATAAGTACTTACACTCGAATTTGTAAAATTATAAGACATTTAGTTAGTTAGATGGGAACCCCTATACTGGATGATGCTCGCTTACTTAAAGGAAAGATAGTTGTCTAAATTCATTTAACGAACTTGCAATGCTATCTAGGACAATTAGAGTTTTAACCTGTTGTAATAGGAGCGCTGAACTGGGGTTGCTTACCCAATACATATAAGAAACACAAATCTTATTATACCATAATGGACCCCTCATTTACAACGGGAGACTTGCGAAACCGAGCAGTGCTGGTATGACCTTAGGCGACTTATCTTGATTTACTTGGACTAGTAATAACTTAATTGAGGGTACCTGCTTACAAGAGATATTAGCTTCATAAAAACATAAGTCAAACCTTAGATCAGGGTTTATAATCTCACTGTCTGTATTATAAATCTAGTTTCATACCAAGTCTCAGACTCAAAACGTCGCAAGAGCCCCCGCTTTAAAGCATCGAGTCGTTATAGAGTATTCTATAAAAAGGACTGTTAGACTATTGAAACCTATTTCTTATACATACTATACAAGTTATTTAGTAGGCGGCCTGGGGTGCTTATTAGCTTATGACATTGAAAGGCTTTGGCATTCCACAATTAGTTGTACAAACACGAGTTCGAAACCTTTACTTCTAGAAAACCCCTTTTCGAGCTAAGGAACCTCCTAGATATGAGGTAGTTTAGAATTAGGTACCCGAGTAGTAGCTTGTTTTCATGTTTGCTGGTTAATGCTTTGCGTGCTTTCTTTTCTCTTTATTCTCTAGTAAAAAGCTTGGGTTTTTATACCAAATAAAGAGGGGCTGCTAAAGGCCTTTTACTTCATAATGCATGCTTGGAAATATCCTGCTTCCTTGGAATAGTAAGACAAATTTCTAGCTATTTAAAACCGAAAAATAGGATGGTAAAAGAAATGGCAATTAGAATGCTTTCGAGAGAGCCTAAATCGACTTGAGCCTGCGTTTTGAGGCTCATGAGCCTCGCAAGTTTAACAACGATCCTAGTGTATTATTGTCATCAGAATCACTTAGATAGAAATCTTGTTCCTTCCTTCAAAAAGAAAATATAAAGTACACTATACTTGTGTAAATAATTTCTTAAGTTACTACTAAAGGTATTTACGTTATAACGAGACATATTGATACGAAAATTTCATGTACGGCGCTTTGAGTCAGTAATAAAAAGGACCCTTGTCGACAATAAGAGAGAGCTTCATAACTAAGGATCTTCGGCATTCTTAAAATTATAGTTATAAAATTCGGAATTCTACTATTTTACCATATAATTAGAAGAAGTTTTCATAAAGTATATCAACTGCCTCCCTAAGCTGAGTCTTTTTCCCAAAAGTGTTATAGCGAATAGGACTCGAACCCATGGAATTTGTTACTAGGATTTTTGCTCTACGACTGGTAATTTCTAATTTAGTGTCCTTAGTTATTCAGTATACGGGGTTATACTAGATTGTAGCGAGAGCTGAAGGATCTTAATCTAAGTTATTTGCAATTCGTCTTTCCAGAAAGAAGTCGTCTTAGTTATTAGTCCTTAGTTCCAATGTAGAAGTATTGCTAATTAGGCTGGCTTTAGCTAGAACAGAATATATAATAAATATAGTTAAGTCGGTATCTTGCTACCTCAAGACCTCTTTTACTTTTACAAAATTAAACTTATCAGAAGAGATACGTTTTTAGGAAATCGAGTCTAAGTAAGTAGGGATATCCACTCAATTTAGTATCAGGCGAGGGTGTGGATATACCGCCTAAAGCGCGGATTTACTCTTGATTTTTTGTATTCTGGTACTTTACTTTCTTTCAGGTTTCGGGTTTAAGAAATTCTAAAGAAATCTAAGAGGTTTATTCGTTTTTAGAGACCCCTTTTCCGATATTGAATAGAGTTCTCTGTTTAAGGGTTTTGACTACTTAAGAAATATACAAGGGATCTTATCAAAAATTAAAGTATCCATACATCAGCAAATACTTAAAAGATTATAAGTGCTCAAGCCTTTTTAAGGGAGAAGGGAAATAGTAAATTCAATGAAGATACTTTTTGGGAATGAATTGGAATAGTTCAGTGCAGAAGTTGGTATACCTAGGCGTCTTGCAAAAGTACTTTTTACAATAGATTAAGTTTTAATTAGATTCTTCTTGGTTGAGTAAAACCTTCTT